>PVKU01006038.1:0-111408 GCA_004027475.1 Anoura caudifer
CATACATGAGTGTTTGTCTCTAAACTTGGACTTTGGCTAATGTGCCTCGGGGACAAGTTTATAATTACAGTACTGTTGATCTTTCTTATTGTCAGCTGTAATCATCTGTTGAACTAAGGATTAAATGCTTCTTCATTGGAGCCTTCACTAGATCAGTGGGGTTTTTAAAAAATCTTTATTGCATTTTTCCATTACCATTTAGTCCCCTTATACCCACTCCCTACCCTGCAATCACCAGTTATCCATGAGTCCTTTTTCCTTTTTTGCTCTATCCCTCCACCCCACCATCCTGCTCTGTGAATCTGATCAGTGCTTCATGAAGGTGGGGGAAGGGGCAGTACTATCATCTGAAATTCCAAAATACACTCCCCCTTCCTCTTTTGAGAACCACTGTTGAGTTTTAGACTATCAAGTTTATGATTGGTGAATATTGTTCTCAGTCTTCGCCCTTTCCCATGCTCACCTGCGGTAGCTAGTCTCTTACCATTCGATTATATCATCATGCCAGGAAGAGATTATTAGAAGAGCTTATGTTTTGTCAGGAATGTGGTCTGCTCTAAAGGATCTTAAATTTAAAGCCATAAAGGTCTTGCTGACAGGGGTTCAGGAAGCAATCTGCAGTGGGGCTCTTCTATTACCAGTGGATGAAGCCAGGATCCTGAGGACAGAGGGTTGTGGACAAGAAAGGGGACTGAATGAGTGTATCCCCAAGTACCCTTGCAGGGTGAACTGGGTTCTGATCAGAAAGTGTAATAAGAGAAAACAGTGCAAGGTCCTTTCATCCTCCAGGTTCTTCCTGATGAGCAAAGTGAGACTGAGCTCTTTCTAATGTGGGACTGAGACCAGGGGCCCTTCAGAACATGGGGATGGGGGTTTCAGGGTAAGGGGATGAAGCAGAAAAGCCAGTTGCTACTTTACCAAGATACATACAAACCCAGGTTTGTTTCAACCAGCAGGTAACGCAAAAACTGAACTCAAATGAGGGTTGTCTAGTTAACTGATCACAATGTAATGAAGACTTGCTTTCATGTGTATGTCTAGTTGGGGTGTGGCCTTCCTAGTGTGTAGGGCACCCTGCACCTCCTTGTGAAGTGTCATGCACATTTCAAATTGGGCTCAGCAGGAACCAATTTTCTCAGAGCCAAGAGATGCCTGTGCAAACAGATCCTGCAGCACAGTATGTGACAAGACCATGTCTGGTCTTGTCCTAACCATCCCTGCTACAGGTAGCCATGACTGTGACTCTGGCCCCTGGAGCCAAACCAGCCACTCAAGAGGGCACAAGTCCTGGTAAACAAATGGAGTCTGCATTTTCTCAGGACAGTTATCTCAGACAAAAGGTCAGACCTGTGACTCACCTTCCCAAAATGAGGGTGTGTACCAAGGAAACGATAGCAGGAACAACCAGGCTAGCATCACGAAGCACCCTTCCTCTTGCTCCAACCCTCCCATGTGCCCACTGAGTCACTCTCGTGGTCACATGTACTCCGTGTAAAGGTGTTCCAGTGGCTTGGGGTGTGATGTGAGCTGTGCTTTTTGATTTGTGGGAAGGGCAAGGACAAGGCACCACAGCACACTAGCTACACAAACTGGCTTGTCAGTGCTTTCTGATGACTTCCAAGCAAACCAGGACCCAGTCAGTGCCACCCAGACATTGGGACCCCTTACAGAATTATAGCCTAACAAGACCTTGCAACAAAGATACCGGCTGGGTATCTTAGCTGGAGCAGTGTTCCATACACCAAAAGGTTGCAGATTTGATCCCTGGTCAGGGTGCATATGGTAGGCAACCAATTGATGTTTCTCTCTCTCAGATCAATGAACAGATCCTCAGGTGAGGATTAAAAATATATTAAAATAAAATAAAATACCACATAATTATTTTTCCATTAAAATTTATCAAGGAAAAAGATTTTATCAAGGGAGTAATTTGAGTTTTCAAGCAGCTTATTTTAGCAAAGTAAAAGACTTTAAAATTCTTTTTTAACCTATCAAGTGGGGTCTAAATTAAATAAATCCTCTATTGCTTTAAGGAAGAGAATGCTTTCCTACATCATAAAAGTTGATTTCCAAGTCATACTCTCTTACCTCTACTGCCTTGTAACTCACCAGGGATGGCTCCTCTCAAAGTCAGGGGGGAAAAAAAGGTGATATCCTGACACAGACTAAATGTAGACTTTGATATGTAATGTGATCATACAATTATCATCCAACCAGGATACTTCTGAGAGTGAAAAAGGGTGCTGTTAATTATTTGAGAACAAAAGGCATACAATGGGACATATAGCTACCCTAGTGATAAGGCAGTCTGGGAAACTAAATTTCCCAGTATGCCCTTCCCCTTAAAAGTCAAAAAGCTTGACTAGAACAAAGCACCCTGGGACCTGTGGTTAGCACCATTTAACAGTTAAACAGTACAGGGCTGGGTACTGACACGGAGATTCTTCCTTCCATGGGACACTTAACCAGACACAGGACACAACACCTGAGGTGAGATTTCAATACATATTAAGTCTGGGGTAGAGCCTCTCCCCCCCCAACAACTCTGGTTTCCAAAGGTGGGGGGCTGGTAGGGCTGTCCTGTCCGTTGGTTCACTGCCCTATTTCTCCGGGTGTGATGCTGCCTCTGCCTCCCCTCATCAAGGGTGTCCCCACTGCTGCTAATCTTTGGGGGGATTCCGGGCCAGGTGCTGTTCCCACTCAACTTCAACCAACTTGTACAGGTCCATGGTGGCCTGAGCGTCTTCCACAGAGGAGTGTCCACTTTTCCCAGCCTGATCAAGGGAGGAAGAGAAGAGCAAGAGGCTATAAGAAAGTGTGCTTTTTTCCCCCCACTTCCCTACTTGCTCCCGATACAAGCTGCTGTTTCTGCAGACTTAGTGGGCTGCAAAGGTAGAACTCTGGTAGGGCCCTTCCCTCTACCTAATTTCAAGGGTTCAGCTCCTAGGAAGCCTTTGCTAAAGCCTACCTCAGTCCCTTCTGTGGCACCATGTGTATGCCATATTTTTCTACACTGTAGAAACAGGACACCCAGATCATAGCCAGACTGTCTGAGCCTTCCATCTTCCCCCATTCCTTAACTCTCTCTATAACATGTGTCCGCAGCCTCTGACCAGGCAGATCACCCCTTCCTTGAAACCCAAACATGTGAAATACACGAGAGGTCTTTGCAACAACTATGAGGTCTTTAGACCACCACCACCACCACCACCTGACTTTCCTCTTTTCTTAGGGTTTTACACCCACTTAAGGCTTTTTTTCCTTTTCTAAGTAGCCTTTGGAACACTGTGAGGTAGAGAACAGGAATTATTATCCTTACGTATACCTAGAGAAAGAGAGAGAGAGAAGTGGGCCCCTTACGCCAACACTCTTTCTATACGGGCAGCCTGCCTGAATCTCTCTACAACCAAAGGAATTCTAGGGTCAGAGCCTAGAGACACAGCAAGGAAAGACTCCACAGTGTCCAAGCAAGGGGCCTGGCATCACGTGGGGAAATGCTACCTGGATGTCCCGGTTCAGCAGTTTCTTGGTGAGATGCTTCAGAGACATGGTAGCATGCTCTGGGCAGTCAGCCTTCCGGTTGAGAGGGGGGATGTGGGAGGTGTCACGGGTGAGAGACTTGGGGTGAAAGTACTGAAGGGCTTTGAAGTCGTTGTGGATAGCATGTCCCACCACTATCTTTCCTGTGAGTATCTTCAAGATCTGAAAGCAGTGTGGAAGAAATGGTGATTAGGAGAACTCAGGTGGAGCCCTGAGTCCTAAAAGTCCATCATGGTCCTAGGTCCTTGCAGGTTTTTTCCATCAAGTGCCAACCTGCCTCATCCCTGAAATGCCCTCTCCTACAAGTTTTCTTTCACCTGAAATTTATCTCTTCTCCCCAAGATGAAAACAGATATTTTGTTTTGTCTTTGTGTTTTTTATTTTTCAATTACAGGTTACTTTCAATATTATTTTGTACTGGTTTCAGGTGTACACATTGTGGTCAGACAACCATAAACTTCAGAAAGTATTCTGCCCAACATTTCCCGTACCCAACCCGGCACCGTACGTAGTTACTGCACTGCCATTAACTACATTCTCTATGCTGTACTTTACATCCCCATGACTGTTGTGTAACCACCAAGTTGTACTTACTAATCCTTTCACCTAGTCCCTCAAGTCCCCTTCCCTGAAAGTAGATTATTTTTCACAGTGTAACCCCAGAGAAAGATAAACCCCAATTTGTTGTACCACTTACTAATAATATATTCATTGGTTGATTCTTGTATGAGCCCTTGTTTGAGTTGGGAATCAAACCCGCAACCTTGGCACTTTGGGACGATGCTCTAACCAAATGAGCTACCCAGCCAGGACCACTGTAATCCTTTTTGGACTTACATTGTCAGTGGCTCCTTACCTTCTCATTAATTTCTATCCCAATGATAGATTAATTTGCCCACAGTCCCAAATCACACTCATATTCAAGATGTTTATGTAACTATAAAGCATCTAGTTCAGTTCCGGCTTGCTTCTTGAACTCCTTTAACTGTTATCTTTATGCTGGCCTTAGGTGCAAGGCTGGGACCAATGGAATCAAAGATGGGCTCCAGGGAGCCCAAATTACATTTGATGTAATTAGATGGCAGCCCCAAATTACAGGCAAATCGATATACCTACATATATCTTTGTTTTTTGCAAGGAGTAGGTCTACGCTTTCATCATATCCTCAACAGGTCTACAAACCATAAAAGATTAAGAATCACTTAAGATAAGGCTGCAGAGGGAAGTGATCAGGTGATCCATGCTTGTGCTGTTCCAACAGAAAGTCAGTCCCACCGCTTTATAGATCCTCCTGCTCATAACCAGGTGGCTGCCACATTCAGGAACCTTATTCACACCAGCCTTGGAACCAAATAACTTCTCACCATTTCAGGATCTTAAAGCATGGTGACATATTATCAGTGAGGACAACCAAAGAATATGCTATGGGCTCTGAAGGCCAGTCCCAAAATGGAGTTCCAAATAGGTTTTAAACAAGAGCAACAGTCCTGGAAAAATGAGTACATGGTCTCCAAATAGGACCCCTTGCTAGGGGCCAGACTCATCTGGCTATACCTGGGTTTCATATCCCACTTGGACCCTGGGGAAATGATTTATGATGAAAACCAGATGCAGTCTAACCAACTAGGTATTTAGTTGCTCCTGATTTTACTTGCAGTTTACTGTCCAACAGCACCTTTACTTGCATTAACTTCAACACATAGCCCTTGTTAAGCAGAGCAGACTTGCTATCTCAGACCCTCCCCATCTTCTGCCTCTCCCAAGACTTTGCCCAGCTGTGCCACTAACGCACAGGTTTTTCAACTCTTCAAGTTCTTTGTAAAATCCAACCGCTTCACCTCTGATGAGCCTCCTCCAACTGACTACTCTGGTATGTAAGGAAATACTGTAATGGAATGTGTCTAGAGAAGGCAAAGAAATGAGAAGCTGAAATTGCAAAGAGGTGGACCAAGGGCGCCCTCTGGAGGCCTCTCAAGGCCAGCAAGCTCCCCTCCTTTCCATCACCACTGACACACCCTCCTTTCCTGTTCATTCGTTGTGCTCCCAGTAGCCAACAGAGGGCTACAATGAGTAGGTTAGCTCAATGGGTGAAGTAAGACACATCAGCCATGTCTTTCATCCTCCTTCACTGCAGACTACCTGTCCCAGTTATATAAATAACGCCCAAGCTCCTTCTGTAAACATTCTGCTTTCTCCCACCACCAACATGATCCCACACCCGCATGGACCTCTCCCCACCCACCTCACTGCTACCATACTGCCCCACACCTCTCACCTGACCCCGAGCAATCTTGAAGGGTGTAGCATTCACCATGTGGTGCTTTCGAATACCACTCCATCTGGTGCGGTAGTCCACAATGTGGCAGGGGGGAAGGATGTACTCATCATAGAGCACATCTCCATTGTAGTTGATGATGCTACATCGAGCCAAGGAACTGACATGCCCCTTGGGTCCTGTACCCACCATCTCACAGTCAATGGCCACCATCTTCCTTGGCATTGTCTGGGATGCTCCAGAACATTTATTCTCTGAATGAGCTGGGGTATTCTTCTGAGGAGGGTTCTTTTGGGGGTCCTTCTTCTGGTGGCGAGTTGGGTGGCTCTTAATCTTTGGAAGAGCACTCTGGAACTCCCCCAGCAAATCTACTTTAGCCACAACAGAACCAGCCTTCTGTGAAGGGGCAGGGGTCAGCCAAGGCACAGAAGTTTTCTTGTCCAGGGACTGCTCTGACCCACCGCTGGAGGCAGCAGTCTTCTTTTTTGGAGGGGGAGGGATTTTCAAAGTGGCATCCATCTGACGAATTTCCCCTTTCTTTGGAGGTTCTGAGTGCAACTTAGGCACATTGCTAGGGGGCTGGTTCTTCTTATTCAAAACGCCTCTCCTTTCCAAGAGCCGCCGCTTCTTGACAAATTTTCGGTGCTTAGCATTCCCCTCTAATGCCTTTTTTGGGGGAGGTTCACCAAAATCCAGATTGAGAAGTAAGGTAGACATGAGGATGGTGGATGATAGGACAGTAGTCGGGAAGAGTGGCTTACCAACGAAGGGACTGAGAACTCATCCTCTGCTGAACCCCACAGACCAACATCTGGAGGTTTGTAATATACCCTGGGGAAGAAAGTGAACTTGATAACAGAGCCCAAAGGCCTGGGAGAACAATAAGATTCATTTCCACAGGACTTAAGGCAGAAAATACATCAGAGCAACCTCCTTGATAGAGGGGGAATGAATTTGTAATGTGAAATGACGTTAGGAGCACTGAGACAAGCCCACAATTAACCAGCTCTATGGTCTTAGGAAGGTCATTTCCCCTTTCTAGATCTGTCTCATTTGTAAACTGAGAAGGCTGAAGGGCCAACCAGCTCAGTTCTGTCTCTTTGAGTCTGGAACACCAGAATAAGTGAGCTCTACTACATCTGCCCAAGGAGGGAATGTCTAAGTACCCTCGAAACCAGCGAGGAGGGCGGCATACACGGTATCTAGATTACCCTGGCATCCCCATTGCGAGTCCCAGATCGAGGGAATCTCACATGCTTCTCACCCAAGTCCTCCTTCTCTCAAGAAAGGGCCTTTGACAACACTCAAGATCGGGGGGAAAGCCGAGGCCGCGAGCAGGCTACCTAGGCGATCACACTTTGGCGGTCCCGTTCACGGAGCCCATACTTCTCACGACCACCTACCTCCCAGACGAGCCCGCTAAGACCGGAAACGCCCGGAGCCGGGCACGGAAATCTGTTCGCACCTATTGGGCCCCGGCCGGCAGGCGCGCGATTGGGAATATTCCCGCCCGCGCGCGCGCCGAGGGACTCTGCCTCTGGGACCGAGTCCAGGACAGCGGCCTGAGCAGAGACGATGGCGTGGGCGTGGGCGGGATGCGCTCCCCTAGTCCCTTAGGCTCCGTTGAGGCACAACTTGAAAGTGTGGGGAGGCCGCGACAAGCCGGAACTGCCGCGCGCCGGGTCCCCAGCTTCACTTCCGGGGACGGGCGGGAAGTACACGGGAAGGGGCGGGACTTGGACGCCGAGGCCTGCCTCTGTAGCGTCAGTACCCGACACCCACCACTGCTTGCACTGGACGCTTACACCTTTGAGCTATGGAAGTCGAGGCCTGTGACGTCAGGAGGACGTCTTAGGTCTTAAGCCTCTACCTGGAACTCGGGAAAGACGGCGTCGGAGGCCAATGCAGACTGGTTTCTTCTGCAGAGCCGAGCCCGTTCTAGGTTCTGGGCCCGCGTGGTGTTGACCCTGCTTCCGTCCTCACAGCGTTCTCGCTCGCGGCGCCACTAACTGGACCCCGGATGCCGGGCGTTTCCGCTCGGGGCCTCTCTCAGGAAGAGAGGAGGCAGCTAGCTGTGAACCTCACCCGTGTCCTGTCGCTGTACCGTTCCATCCTGGACGCCTACATCATCGTGAGGCCATGGGGGTGTGGCAGGGTGCTTCTGGTTGTGTGCGTGGCTAGGTGTCCACGACAGAAAGAGAATCCGGAGTTAGCTTCTGATCTCTTCTATGACTTTAAGTCTGTTTTTACAAAAAGGGGTTAGAACTGGGGTGATTCTTTCTTTTCTTTTTACAGATGGCACAAATATTAATATTTCTAATATCTAGGTTTTTCTAACCTTTCTAAATCCAAAGTAATAAAACGCATGCACATTTGAGCCATGCTGCAGATACGTTGAACTCTCCTAAGAACATGTGAGGTGTTCCAAGAACATACAAGTTCATTCATCCACGCTTAAATTCCTGATTTTGTAACGTAACGGACGATAAACTTTGGAATTAGATAGACTTCTACTAGAAATCTACCCCTCCTACTGTGGTAACCTTAGGCATTAAACAAAAATTTCTCCTAGCCCTAGTTTCTCAGCTGCAAAAATGGATTCCTATTTGAAGGATCATTGAGAAGAATAAATTAGATGGTGTATTAATGGCACCAGCAACTGCTGAATTGTTCAGCCCACAAACCCAAAAGCCATCTCTCATTCAGCTTTCCTTCACTGATCTACAATCCAATCCTTCAACAAGTTCTCTTGGCTCTACCTCCAGAAAAAAATGCCAAATTCACCCTTTTGTCTCCATATCATTGCTACCACCCTGGGCCAAGCCACCATCATCTCTCTCGTGGACTTCAGCTCCCCCGCAACCAGTTCCTCACAAGAAGCAGCCAGACTGATCTCTTTAAAATATAAATCTGATCTCAACAGTCCCTCGTTAGGCATTTTGATGAAATCCTAACTCCTTACCATTACCTTTGATACTTATGAAGCCCTGTGGGATCTGTCCCCTGCTGCTTCTTGAACCCCATCACATTTCATTCCCACAGTCACTGTACTGCACCCCCACTGGCCTGATTGCTACTCCACAGATACCACAGGCATCTGGGCCTTTGTTCTCACTGATCTGTCTGGAATGTTTTTCCTCAACAGAAAGGCAATAGAATAGAATGGTTAAAAGCAAGAATTCCAGTCAGGTTGATTTCAAATCCCAGCTCTGCTAATTAACTAGCTTTTTGACTTGGGCAAGTTACTTAATTGTGTTGCCAGTTTTCTTTTTTTTAATTCTCAGCTGAAGATATGTTTTTATTGATTTTAGAGAGAAAGAAACATCAGTGTGAGGGAGAAACATTGATCAGTTGCCTCCCCTAGGTCTCCCTACTGGGGATCAAACCTGCAACCTAGGTATGTGCCTTGACCAGAAACTGAACGCCTTTTGGTGTACAGGATAAAGCTCCAACCAGCTGAGCCACCTGGCCAGGGTGCCATTTTTCTTATCTGTAAAATGAGGGATAAAAATGATACCTACCTCACAGCAATTAAATGTGTTACTATAAATATAAAATGTTTAGAACAGTGCCTGGCATGTTACTTTATAAGCATTTGTTATTGCCTGATTTTTTTACATGCCTGTTTTCTGTTAATCAAGTTTCAGCTCAAGTGTCAACTCAAGTCTTATCTCATTACTCTATCTAAAATCCTCTTTGAGAGTCTCCTTATATTTCATTAGTGTTTTCTTGTCTCTGTGCATTTGATATTATCTAAATGTTTTTTCTTTAGGTAAACTCTGCAAGAGCAAGAATTTTGTCTGCCTGGTTCATTGCTGTATCAGAGAATAGAGCTGGGTGCATAACCAAAGCTCCAGAATTTGTGTTCAACAAATGAATGAATAAAAATACATCCTGGCATATCAGGTGTCTGACATTACTAAGTGGTAACATACTAATACTGCATGTCAGTCACTGTGGTGTTGGGGATGCTGATGTAAAGAAGACACATCCCTACCCTTAGGTTCAGTTGAGTGGAGAAAACAAACACATAAATAAGTGGCAAACGCTAAAAGGAGAGATGCCTTTAGAATGCGTTCTGGTCTCTGAGGAAGGAGGGCAGTCTGGAACAGGCTGTAGAGAAGAGGTGACTGGGATGAGTAGGAGGTACCCGCTGGTTGCAGCCAGTGTTGAGAGTGGGGTGGGGACAAATGGGAACGATAGTAGTTGGTGGGGTTTTTTTGAAGACTATTTATTTTTAGAGAGGGGGAAGGGAGAGAGAAAGAGAGGGCGACAAACGTCAGTCGGTTGCAGCATTTCAGTTTGCAGGACGATGCTCACCTCGGAGCCACCCCAGTCAGTAGCAGCCTGTTGATCACGTCTCCCCTTCTGCAGGAGTTTTTTACGGACAGCCTGTGGGGCATACTGCCTTGCTCATGGCAGGAAGCACTGGATGGACTGAACCCGCCACAGCTGGCTACACTGCTGCTAGGGATGCCTGGGGACGGGGAAGTGGTCAGGTATGGGCAAGGGGGGCCCTGTGCTGGGGGACTTGGCACCGAACCCTGCAGCCAGCCATTGCTCAGAGTCTCACAAGGGCTTCCTGGGTTGTAAACTGGTGCCTTCAGGACACAATGGGTCTATTCACTGGGGGTCTGGGTGGGCTATCTCAGATACAGGTCGGTGTGGCCACTTACCCTGCTGGCCCTGAAGTCCACAGCCTATGCCCTGGCCTTTAACCGGACACCTGGGTTTCAGACCCCCTCAGAGTTTCTGGAGAACCCCAGCCAGAGCTCCCGACTTACAGCTCCATTCCGAAAACACGTCAGGCCCAAGAAGCAGCATGAAATCCGGAGGCTGGGAGAGGTAAGGAGATGCTTGAGGTGTCTGGGGGGCCTGGGGACTTGTTAAGCTGGTGGGTTACAAAGATGCAGGCACCTTGTATCACCTGCAGGACAAGAGGCCCTAGAAGTTTCCTTCCTTGGCAGGCATACTAAAATCACAACCTATGCTGGTTTGTGGGTGTTTCTTTTATCCTTTTGCTGGATTGTTTGGTAGCTATGACTGAAATTCCTGTTTTTACACCTCCATAACCTGCTCATGGCTTCACAGACGGGCTCTTGTTCTAAGGCGCAGACTGAATACTGACCTGAGAGGAGCAAGGAGCCTGGGGTCAGCACCCCTAGTATTAGCTTCCCTATCTTAATCTCTTCCACAGCACCCTCTGCCCTTCTTCCTCTGCCATCTTAAGCCCCTCCATCATTAGGCTCTGGGCACCAAGAACCAATGGCCAAGGGACCTTTGTTCCCTCCTTTTTCAGTTGGTGAAAAAGCTGAGTGACCTCACAGGCTGCACCCAGGTTGTGGATGTAGGCTCAGGCCAGGTGAGCCAGACTCCTAACATTGTTTTTTTGGGGGGGGAGGGGTAGGTGAGGGGAGTGGTGGGGTTAGAATAGGTGGAAGGCAAGTTTTCAGGCTGCAGGCCCAGGGAGGCAGGCACCAAAGAGCAGTAAAAGTAAACAGGACAGAATTTAAGTCTTCTGGGAGCCGGTGACCCAGGTGTCTTTCCAGGCCACTGGTAGAGAAGGTGACAGTGGGTAAGAGCACTGAATGGAGCTGTCTCTACTCTCCCTCTCATGGTTCCAGGGCCATCTCTCTCGCTTCATGTCCCTGGGGCTGGGGCTGAAGGTGAAGAGCATTGAAGGGGATCAGAGACTGGTGGAGAGAGCCCAGCACCTGGACCAGGAGCTCCTGCAGGCTCTGGAAAAGGAGGAGAAGAGGAACCCACAGGTAAGCCAGCCCTTACTGCAGTCAGAACTGCAGGAGGAGGGTCTGAATGGCTGAGCTGTCTTTCAAGTTTCTCAGCTTGAGATGGTGTGGTCCCTATTTCTGCTAACCCTTTCCCAGGTTTCCCCTTTGGCAAAGCCTCTTCACATCTTAAAAGCACTCTCTGGTTACAAGGTGCTTTCCGCACTGATATGTCCATCTCACAACAAACTGTGAAGTAGCCAGTCAGGTATTACACTTGTTACAAATGAGGAAACGGACTCAGAGATGAAAAAACTTGCAGTTAATGATAGGTCCGTAATTTATACCATCTCTTGATTCAAGGTCTGGCTCTCTTCCTCTGTTCTTTCCCAAGGGAGAAGGTGGATGAAGGTGGCTCCCATCTCATCAAGGGAAAGAACAGAGGACAGATTCCTCCAGCCACCAGAGGTGGCATGGGGACAGCAAACAAATTTCCCACCTACTTTGTCCTTTCCTGTCTCCACAGATGGTGCAAATTGGGTCTCGCCGCTCCCCACACCATGTGGTTCAGTGGATAGACCCCAGGACCCTGTGTGAGGAGCTTCTGCTTCCACTGGAGGACTCACCTCGGGGTGGGGCCCGCTTGCTGCTGACAGGCCTCCATGCCTGCGGGGACCTGAGTGTCGCCTTGCTGAGGCATTTCTCCTACAGCCCTGAGGTGGAGGCCCTGGCCTCAGTGGGCTGCTGCTACATGAAGCTGAGTGACCCTGGTGGCTACCCACTGAGTCAGTGGGTGGCCACGCTGCCTGGCTACGAATTGTCCTACAGGCTGAGGGAGGGGGCCTGCCATGCCTTGGAGGAATATGCCCAGAGGCTACAG
Source organism: Anoura caudifer (assembly GCA_004027475.1). Classification (NCBI taxonomy): domain Eukaryota; kingdom Metazoa; phylum Chordata; class Mammalia; order Chiroptera; family Phyllostomidae; genus Anoura; species Anoura caudifer. The sequence continues at coordinate 12,422 of PVKU01006038.1, forward strand.
AAAGCAGGCCCTGGCCTCCGAACCCACTGCTACCGGGCAGCACTAGAGACGGTCATCCGGCATGCCCAGCCCAAGCTCCGTCGGCCAGGCGTGCAGGGAATCCCCAGGGTCCATGAACTCAAGATCGAAGAGTGAGGCTGGGGAGTTTGGGGGGTTGGTGTCGGGAGCCAGCTGGAGGTCTGAGTCCCCTCCCACCTTCACTTGTTAGCCAGTCCCTAAGAAAATCTAAATGCTCCTGGGGGGGTGAGTGAGTTCTCTGACAGGGGCAGCTTCTCAAAATGTCTTCAAAAGGGAGTTGTCACTCTTTTATCAGGAGACTTAGGGTTTTTAAGTGCTAAAAATATGGCTAAATAATTGGACAGATCTGGCTGAAATACATTTTTAGATCAATTTGTTATTGGACAGACAGCCAACAGCCAGAGAAACATTTAAAATGCAAATTAGGGTAGAAAATTAAGCAAAGTTGAAGTCAAATTAGGAGCTGATAGTTTAAGTGGGGGGGGACCCCGAAAACCAAACTGAGTGCTTTGTATGGCTGACCCCACAGATATGTGCAGCGGGGGCTGCAGCGGGTGGGGCTGGATCCCCAGCTGCCACTGAATCTGGCTGCCCTTCGGGCCCACCAGGCCCAGGAGAACCGTGTGGTGGCCTTCTTCAGCCTGGCCCTGTTGCTGGCTCCACTGGTGGAGACACTGATTCTACTGGACCGGCTGCTGTATCTTCAGGAGCAGGGTAAGGGCGGCCTACAGCAGGGGCCCAGGGTTTGGGGGCCTGGAGTCCTGGGGTTCCTCCTTCAGGGTCCAGAGTTCATCACTGTGGTGATTCTTAGACCACCCGCTTCAGAGTCACCAGTGATGGGAGTGCGCTGGGGGACTTGTAACAGATTTCTATTGAGTTAGCCTCTGGTGTGTGTCCCTGAAGTGTCTTTTGAGCGAGGATCACAGGCTTTGGGAACCAGCATTGTGCCTCAAGTGTTCCTGGTAGAGAACTGGGTGTCCTTAGTCTCCTGGAGCTTCCCCCATGGGGAAGGGGCTATGCCTGCCTGTAGCCTGGGCAAGAAGTGCAGCTGAGAGTGGGCTTCATTTCTCCCCTTCTTAGTAGCCTTGTCTTTCTCCCAGGCTTCCATTCTGAGCTCCTGCCCATCTTCAGCCCTGAACTCTCTCCCAGAAACCTGGTTTTGGTGGCCACCAAGGGGCCCCTGGGTCAGGCCTTCTCTGTTCTGGAGAGTGAAGACAGCTGACACAGCCTGCGGAAGGGCGCACCTGGGGCCCAGGAGCCACACTGGGTGGCAGAGTCTGCACTCCTGACTCAGAGGATGAGCATCCTGCATCCTCCCTGGAATCTTGGTGCCCCACAGACCTTCAGCTTCGTACTCGTTATCTCCCTCCATGGGTTATGTTGTATTATGTAAAAATTTATTTTTAATTAAAAAAATTAGAATCTTTATTTCTCTTCCTCTTCTATTAAATATAGAAAAGGACAGGCGCACACCCTCCCTACTTAGATCTTGCAGAGGTGTGACAATTAGGTCTCACGTCCCCAACCCCCACTGCCCTCCAAAACAGGTGGCATCTTTTCAGGGCTTCATCGGAGGGAACCTCTCCCCCACCAGCCTCCATCCCAGAATTGGTAAGCCCTGCACCTCGGGAAGGCCATCTTAAGGCTAGCTAACTTCCACACACTGGGGCAGACGCTCCCTCCCTTCAGCCCCTGGAACGGGCACCGTGGGTTAGGGGCGCCAGAAGACAGCAGCTGCACACCGAGGAAGATTCATGGCTCTTTACTGATGACTGAAGAAGATGCGACCCCAGCCTTCAAGTCTAAGACAAGGAGGGGAAAAGCTGCTCTCCCCAGGATCAATACCAATAGACTTTCTTGTGTCTCCGAGTCTCCTGGATCCCCATTGCATCCATCACCTCCTCTTCCAGAGTCTTTAGACGGGGCACATAGGTTCTTTCTAGAGCATCTTCCACTGATGTGTCTTTGGGGCCATCTATGAGCCAGAGGAATAAAGATGGGTGAGACTCTTAACATCCGTTACTCCTACTTTCATCACCCTACTCCATCTTCCTGTCCCTGTCCAGCCTCACCAATCCATGTTTCAGGGACGATGCCATCAGCTCTGGGAAATTCAGGTTTGGGAATAATCCTTCCTGAGCTTGTGGAGACTCGGACCCGCTCTCCTGCCTCAGTGAATCTCCACTCCACTTCAGTGGGTTTCCTAGTGGACAGAAGAGATGAATCAGGCCTGGGGCCAGGTCTCCCTGCTACTCTGCAACCTAAAATTCAATGGCTGAAAATGCTACCTCTGTACTGGGATTGCCTACAGGGGGTCCTGTCCATGAGATGCCCCCTCTCAATTTTCAGAGCATCCAAACCACCACTGCCATTGGATAAATGCAGTTAACATCGTAAGAACTCAGGATGGGAAACTCTCTAACCAGAGCCCACATGCTTACCTGTCCACAGGATCCACAAGTTTGACTTGGTTGTGGAGTAAGGGTGCTTCGCTAGGGATCATGGTTCCCCGGTGGTCCTTGGTCCTGCCAACATAGCGGTAATGCTGTCCAAAAGAGGAGGGGTTATCAGAAATCAAAGGGTGTGAAGGCGACTTGCTTACCACAGCTCTGAGCATCCAGCCCATGCTGAAAAACAAGGTTCAGTTGCCTCACCATCCCCTCAGCCAGTCTCCTGACTCCTTTGCTGCTCTTAATAGAGAGGGATAGATGGGACAGGCTTCCCGAGTGCCCCCATCTCCACTCTTTACTTACTGTATTCAGCCCCTCCAGGACCACCCAGTTTCGCTGCCGGATAACTTGAACCACTCTGCCTTGCTTCCCAGCATCCTTGCCTTCTAGGACCTCCACCTGTGGCAACACATGAGGGTCAGGGAGGGATATCCTTCCCTAGAAGTCCCCCTGCTGCTCCACCTCATGAGATTCTCACCCTGTCCCCACAGAACAGGTGCCAGTCTTCATCGGAAATGGGTTCCACAGCTACTGGGCGCCGCCTGGTCCCTGGAGGGTTCTTCCTCTTGTCTGCAAGGGAACCCGGGCGGCTCATCCCATAGCGATAGTTGGGCGGCAGAGTGACCTTGGATGCCAAGGCCAACAGGGCAGAGAGACGCATGGCTGAAGGCTCTGAGGAGTCTCCTGGCCAGTGAAAGACCCAGAAACCTTCCTAGTCAGCTCTGCAGTAGACAGATAGAAACAAGGAGCCAAAGAAGCAGAGGGAGGAATTTTTTTTTTTAAGCACTTACTCCATTGCTCAGTGGACCTCGTCTCACTGAATCCTCATAATATATTATCTTCACTTTACTGAGTCTATTTCCTCAGAAAGGAAATAGATTCAGAGAGGTTAACTAACTTGCCCATGACCATAAAGCTAGTTATGTGGAAGAAACAGCCCTGGCTGGTGTGGCTCAGTGGCCATCTTGAGTGCCGGGCTGTGAACCAAGGGGTCATGGGTTCAATTCCCAGTCAGGATACATGCCTAGGTTACAGGCCAGGTCCCCAGTAGGGGGTGCGCAAGAGGCAACCACACACTGATGTTTCCTTCTCTCCCCCTCTCTCTAAAAACATGTAAATAAAATCTTTTTTTTAAAAAAGCTACTATGCAGAAGAATCAGCATTCAAAGCCACATATGTCTGCCTTCAAAGTTCAAAAAGTTCACTGAGGCCAGGAACCATGTTATCTAGCTTACCCCTGAATCCAGCAGATAGTAGATACTCAAGAAAAAGTTATTAAACAAATGCACAAACAACAGGATAGGGGGAAAAAAACCAGCAAGTTATGGAACAAACCACTGGCGTAAGGCCAAAAAGCAGGCAGTTATAAAGTAAAACATCCGAACAGAACAGGGATAGAAACTAAGATTAAAATGTCCTTATACCACTTCCAATTCCTATCTTCAGTCAGGAAAAGACCACTCCTTTTTAAGATAGCTTCTTTTCTAAAACAAAAAGACCCAGAGTCAAGCTCTAGGATCACTGTGTCCTAAACTGCCCAATTAATTATATACTCTAAGCCTCCCAATTTTGGATGATGAACCAAATCTACAAGGTGGTGAGAGAACTAAGGGAAAAATAAGCGCCTGTTTGTTGAGCACTTGCTACCTGCCAGGTGCCATGCTATGTGCTTTCCTGTATCACTTAAGACAGAAAGTACCATCCATCTTGTTTTATAGCTAAGAATGAAGTCTAGCTTCAAAGTACAAATAAAGTGCACTATAAAGGCATAAGAGCTCTGGACTGGCAGTCAGATGACCTGGGTTCTAGTTCCTACTTCACCATCCTTATTCTGTGACCCAAGGCAAGCATCATGTTCATCATCCATAAAACTTTACCACGTTGTTGGTGTCAAATTATTTTTAATGCTAAAAAATGTAAACAGTATTATCCTATTGTGGTAAATTTTAAAATATTTATATTCTGGCACAGGCATAAATGTTTATGGGCAGGAAATAACTCAGGTACTTGGTTAGGGGAAAAGGAACCGTTTGGGAGGGCTATTATTTTCCATCTTGATTCTTGCCATAACATTTGCATTTTTAACCACGTCTTTTTTAAATAAGATTTTAAATTTATTTTTAGAGAGAGGGGAAGGGAGGGAGAAAGAGGAGAGAAACATCCATCCATTGCCTCTGGCAGGCCCCAACCAGGGACCTGGCCCAGCAACCCAAGCTTGTGCCCTGACTGGGAATCGAATCGGTGACATTTCGGTCCGTGGAGCGAAGCCCAAAAGCCTGAGCCACACCAACCGATTTATTTAAACAATGGGATATTGTGTAATTTTTTTTCTTTATGCTCCTCAATATGGAAAAGGCCTAATGTTATTTTCAATTAATGCTAGTTGAATGTAGTCTCAACCTCCCCATTCAGATTCAACAAATGGTTACTGAGCACTACGTGACAGACAAATGCTGGGAACTTCACTATTACTGGTATTTCATCTTCCCACTGCCCTGCGAGTGAAGTAGACAGGAGACAAGGACACCAAGGCCCGGAGAGTTGAAGTGCCTGTCCTAGGTCATACAGCTTGACAGAAGCAGAGCTAATCTTAACACCCACGACTCCTGAGTGACGACTGCAAAAAGTCCCTTTATCTCAGCCATTCTAAATCTGAAGATATGGGAGGAGATTCCAAAAGCCATCCTCCCGGATCTTTTCCTTTTTTCCTTCCATACCCTGGAGAAGTTGGTGTCCCTTTCACGGTGGGACTTGCGCGGCATGCTCTGGAAGCTCCGTGCAAGGTAGTGCAGTGGAGCGTCTGCCTTTCAGACTTCAGTTCCAAAGGCTTCCCCGCCAGCCCCATCACAGGTGCGAGCGAAGTCCGGCCCCAACAAACCTGCTGCACCTACCCGTTCCAAGCTTCCGGTGCAGAACAACTCTGGGCGATACCACTGAGCAGCAGCCCGGGAAAAGGAAGACCGTTACCGCACCCACCTCCAGAACGACCCCAAAGTCGCCAACACCTCTGCTGTACCGGGCTCACCTCCGCTTCCCGCTGGGCCGCAGAGGTCACGCCAGTTACCTGTTACACGTGGGCCCCGAGCCCCGCCCGTCCCCGCCCCTCGGCTTTGTGGGAAATGTAGTCTAATCGTAGAGCGGAAGCTCAACCAATCTAGCCTCTCTGCATGCTGGAAGTTGTAGTCCATAGCTACGAAACAAGATGAAACAGGAAATTGGGTCAGGTAGGAAACCAAAGGAGCGTAAATCACCGTGAAGCACGTCGGACGTTTGAGGCAAAAGGCTGCAGCACCTGGCACATTCCCGAACTTGCTGTGTGCGGGCTGCTGGGAATTGTAGTTGAGCCGATGGCTCCATTTTCTAGGTGATAGTGGCTTCCAGTTCGAAATAGAGGGCTACCCTTTCCGGGCAAGGGTACAGACAATACACGCCCCCGCGCGCCCTACTCTTTGGAAGGGGCCAGAGATTAAAACACTGTCATAGGTGTTCTGAAGGAAGGGATGAAACGTGGGCCCTTCCAATGATCTAGTCACAAAGTATCAAATCTGGAACTTCATATGAGCCATTTAACTTGACTCGGACTGCTGGGAAGACTTCACCCTATCACCCTCTTCCCCTCTAATCACCAGTTAAGGGTGCCAGGTATACCTAGCTCTGACCTTTGGGTGTCAGTTGCTTCTACAACCAGCCCAAATACACCTACTTCCATGGCTGTTGTGGGCTTTGGTTGATACTGACACCTAATACCCTACTTCTTGTGCCCTTTTTTTTTTTTTTTACATTCCTGGGTGCTTATTGGGGGAACCTGTGTTAAACAGTGGCTGTGCCAAGAGAAGCAGAAAGAAATGGTGTAGTTTATCCTGACTGCCCTCATGTAGAATTCTGGTTATTTCGAACAGCTTGAGAATGGAGAAGCTGTTACCCTCCATCTCAATCTGAAGTTAATTTAGAAATCATTTGTATTCCCCTTCCCTTCTCCCCTTCTCCAATACATCTCCCCCCTAAAGAATCAGTCAGAATCCAATGTAGTAATCAACAGGTTTATTTTCCTAGAACTGAAATTGCCTACGGTTCTCAGAGCTAAACTTCTACAGTCAGCAATTTTTCATCAGAGCCCTAGGGAGAGGGACAAGGGTGAAACAGACACGAGATGGAAGAGGCATCCAGACCACTAGAAAGAGATTGGGAAAGGGTATTCATTTCCCTTGTCCACTCAGTGAGTTACAAATCGGATCTGGTGACGACACTGAGAGACGAGGTGGGAGTATGTGGATGGGATATGACACCAGAAGGAACACCAACGCCCCAGCTACAAAAGGGAAATCATCAAGCCCAAACAGAGGGGGAGCCTCCCAGTGTACCTCAGAAATGAGGGCAAAAGTGGGGAAGAAAGGAGCAGTGTGGGGGGCACACAAAGGGATAAGGGGTCTTCAAAAATTTTTTTAAATTTTCTTTTATTAAAAACATTTCCTAAAAAATGTGTCTTCTCCATATGTCTGGGCGACAAGTGGCTGCAGGCTGGCCTTGAGCACTGTGGGGAGAGGGAAAAGGGCAGCTAGGGACCTCCCCAGGGCATCCCGTCTCTGGCCCAGGACCCAAAAGTGGAGACGGCTCCTCCTCAGCACCCCCATCCAGGCAGGGTGAAGTCAACACTTCAGATCTCGGGTCCTCGACCCAAACAACTGGGAAGCCTCAAAGTCTTTTGATGAATTAACTACAACTCCTAGAACTCCTGAGATTAGCAAACAGAAGAATTGGTATCGTTAATCGTGAAGAATTTATGGAAGCGAGTCCCTCTCACACAAGCTGTCCCATTTTCCCTGATTCTAGGCAGCTGGGACAGTAAGTGTGGGAAGAAGGCACAGGAGCTCAAGAAGTTGCCATCTCCTGACCTCCTCCTTAACCTAATTTGAGGACTGCTCCTCTCAGACCCCAGAAGCCCCCACCCTTGCTATTTATCCTCCATCCTTTCTATTCCTAACTCTGATGCCAACCAATACAGAGGTCCACAGTGCCTGGGGAAGGGGCAAAAAGGTGTCAGGAGGTGGAAACAGCTGGTCCGGGCCGGAACAGAAATCCTAGGAGACAGCTCCAGGCAGGGAGGGACAAGAGGCCTCATCTCATCCCATGGAGCAGAAGACATAGCCCTGACTCAGATCACAGGGTGTGGAGATGTGAAGGTGACATGGAGGTAAGGGCCAGGTAGCTTGCCACATCCAAGTCAATCTCCAGGGCCTGGGCTTGGGGAGGGAGAGTGAGTGGAAGAGGAGAGCAGGTTGGGGTGGGAAAGGGGTTCCCAGTTTGCAGGCCATGGCCAGTTTCCCCAATAGCACCCAGACAGCAGCAGGAACGGGGCAGGGGCTCCTCTTGAAACATTGGTGGCTACAGGCTGCGGGGGAGGGTTGGAGGGGAGAAGGGTTAATGATGAGACCTTGGCCTGCCCTTGCCCCAGCCAGTGCCAATCTCCTGGGAAAGCCCACCCTGTCCTCCCACCTCCTGCCTCTTGAGAGGATGACAGCTGCAGGCCCTCCACCTCCTCCTCTCCATAGGTGGCTGGGCCCTCCTGGTGGAGCTGCCAAGGCAGGGGCTCACTCACCTCTCATGATCTCTGATGCCTGGGACCTCAGCATCTTCCTTGGCAGCCTCTTCCTCTTCTTCTGGAGGAGGCCCCCGGCCAGAGCTAGGCTCAGAGGGAGTACTGTTCTTCTCTACCTCCACAGGAAGGGGATGCTCACCCTCCAAGATGGCCACCTCCTTCTCCTCCACTTCAGGGTCTTCTGCCTCCTTGGGACGTTTCGGGGAGTCCTAGGCAGGATTGGCAGAGACGAGGGCTGAGGCTGGAGAGGAAGGATGGCAGCCACCAGCCTGTGCCAACCCCTCCTTTCCCCAGAGGCTCCTTCCTGGGTATCCCTAGTCCCCCCCAATCCCTCTGCTGGCTGAAATGCCTTCGGATCCCATCTTTTCAGCAAGTAGCTCCCTAAGACTAGGGACTAGCCTGTATCTCAGACTGGGAACCCGGCGTAGGCCCCAGGGAGGGGCAGTTACCTCCAGCAGGTCCCCCGCTCTCCTCTTCAGCGCCCCCTTTTCATTCTTCTCCTTGGCAGGCTCGTCAATGACCAGCTTCCCTTCCTCATCACTGCTACCCTCGGCATTCCCCTTCTTGTCACCATCACCCTCTGCAGCTTCAGGCTCTGGCTCCGGTTCCTCCACGCAGCTCTTTTTCTGAGAGGACTGTGGCAGTGACAGCAAAGGCTGAGTGGCACCAGTGGCTGCCATGCTGGCCCCCTCCCCAGATCCCTCCCTCGGCCACTCACTCCTTCCTTCTCCCACCTCTCCCCCACCCCCACCCAGGTGCCCAGTCTCACAAGTGATTTGAGACCCACCTCTGTCGGATTAGCCCCAGGGTAAACCCACTGGCCGGGCAGGCAGGGCTCTGTGCAGGAGGGGGGAGGGCTGGAGCAGGAGGCAAAACCTCGGGTCAACTTCTCCCAAAGGGAGCTGGGACCCTTTCCCCGCCAACCCCCGCCCCCCACCCTCCCGCCTCATCCTGCCCGGCTCACGAGCACCTCCTCCAGGAAGCCTTTGTGGAAGAGTTAAGGCCAAGTCCTACATTCTTGCTGGGACCAACAAAGGCCTCCCCACTTACCGCCTCCATCCTGTTTTTGCCTCCCCACACCTCACCACAACTACATCTCATACCTGCAACCCCATCCCCTCGCCAGAAGCCCCCCCGCCCCCTCTCCACCCTATGAGCTCCTACTCTGAAAGCCCAGGTGCTTCTCAGACCCGTTCCAGAAGACTAAGCATCAAGTGTGGGTCCGGGTGTCCGGAGCCTATGTCCACACCTGCTCTCCAGGGGCCTTCCTGGGCAGCTGGCAGCTCACCTGGTAGCCAGAAGCCTTGACAGTAGGGTTGTTCTCGATCTCCCACAGCCCCTCGCTGAACCCTTTCCTCTTGTTGGGCTTGCCAAACTTCTCCTTGGACTCCTCGTAAGGGAAGAGGTCTTTGGGGCCCAGGAATGCCCTGGTGAGAGATGGGAGACTGTGCTCTCGAGCCCCTCACTGCCTCTGAGCTGCACAGCCCAACAGGGAAGGGGCACCATAACCACCCGTTTCCCCAACATGGACCGCCCATGGCCCTCCCCACCTCTGCCCCCTGACTCACGTCTCATGGGTCCCGAAAAAAAACACTTGATATTTGTTGGCCGTTGATTTCACTGCAGCCTCAGGCATCTCGTCAATCTGCAAGTAAGGTGACGAAAGTGAGCTTGAGAGGAGCTGGAGGTTGTGGATTTGGGGCTGCGGGGCTGACCTCTAAGGCACATTTGTGTAAAGGATTGAGAGGGACCCAGCAGATCTTCAAGATGGTTTAGAATCATTCTCAGCCGTGGAACTTCGTTCAAAGCCAAACATGATAGCCTAGTGGAAGCCCCAGAGCCACCCCCTTCTCCTCCACAAATGAAACAGCATCCATTCTGCCTTCAACACGCCCAGGTCTATCCATAAACTCCGTGTCTTTGCTATCACCGTGGTTCAACCACTGCCACCTCCTGCCTGGACTGATACTACAGCACCTGTCTCTTCTTTCCGTCTCCATTCTTGCTTCACTGCAACCCATTCTCCCCAATGCAGGCAGAGTGGGCCTTTCAAAGCACTGATCGGAGTAAGCATTTCCTCCCCCTGCTGGAAATCTTTCAATGGCTTTTCAGGAATCTAGGGCCACCCCGTTAGTTCACCTCTTCTCCCTAACGTCAAGGTCTGAATCCCAATGCTGCCACCAGTATGTGTACGACACTGGACAACTTACAGAAGAACCTTGCTGCCTGTTTCCTCATCTGTAAAATACAGTTGTGGTACTTACTTAAGCCACAGGGCTGTGAGGCCCACGGGACTGTAACGTGGCTCAGAGTGCACCCCACATCTGTGCTCGCTGTCCTCTCCTCTCCCAGTGGGCAGCCCCTCTGCCTGCTGCCCCCTTCAGACTGACCCTGCAGCTTCCCATGTGCACTAACTCCTGACCAGCCTTCCAACCTCAGCCCTATCGCCACTTCCCCCAGAAAGCCACCCATCTCTCCTAACCTGGTCAGCTCCCCAGATGGATCTGTCTTAGCATCTCTCCTTCACAGTGCTTTCCCTAATTCCAATTCTACAGTTTTTCATGTTATCATCTGATTAATGTCTATGTGGACTCTACCTGCCCTGAAATCAGAGAGCAGGTCTATTTTCGGCCCCAGCACAGTGCCTAGCACGCAGCAGATGCACAAAGGATTGCTGAACCTGTTTCTGAAACAGATAAAATCAGACAGCTCTAGTTCTAGTGGAGGGGTGAGGCAAAGGGCCTGCCTATTCCACCTCCCGCGCCTCAGTAGCAGCCCCAAAAGGCTCCTGGAGAACACTTTAAAAGACACTTAATGTAGTCAAACTCTCTCACTTTACAGATGAAAACACGGAGGGTAGTGTTTTGCCCAATATAACAGGGCAAGTTAGTAAGGGCCAGGCCTTGGAGACAGATCCCCTGACTTGGTCCCCTGCCCCACATGTCCTGGCACTAGAGCAATGTGGTGGTGAAGGTGAAAGAGGTCTGAGATCAGGGAAATGGAGAGAGGCAAGGGCCCAGCCAGCCTCTCACATTAGGCCCAGGAAACCCAGGCCAAGCTGAACCGAGGGGAAACTACAACTCCCAGATGCACTTGCAGCAGCTCCAGCAGCCCGGCTTCCCTCCGGACAGAGGCCAGGTGGCCATGTTGACTGGGGCCCCAGGCGCAGATAGGAAAGAGACAGGGCAAGGCAGTGATTAACCCAGCAAGACTGTAACAGAGTACCTGACTGGTGGCCAGGGGAGACATGTAAGCTGGGACGATGGAAATGAGCTAAGATACACCCAGGAGAGGTGGTGAAGCCTGGGGCACGAATTTTAGGGGGATCTTGCTCCAGGCATGGAATCTTCAGGCTCCTGGGCACCTCCCCCACTTGCCCTGTGGCCTCTAGGGACAGAGGTCCAGCCCCTCCCCCCAGGAAGGCCGGGCACCGACTGGGCCCTCCCCATGACCAGGAGACGCTGGGGTGTGAATGCAGGGGGTGGAAAAGCACACTGTCCCCCGCCCCCCCCCAAACACTTGAGCTCCATCGCCATGACAACCCAACCCCGCCCCCGGGGCCACTCAGCAATCAGGAATGTGACCACCCCTCCCCCCAGGCCTTCTCTCCTATTGGGGAGGAGGGGACACTAAAACACACCCCACCCCCAAGCGCAGACTCTGGCACCTGGATCCTGGGTTGTGCTTAAAACCACAGCTAAGGCTGGAAGGCCTAGGCCCTCTCTCTCAGGAAGCTGGACCTGAAGTGGGGGTGGAGGAGGAGGAGCCTGTCCTTGGCCAGGACACCTGGGTCCAGTTACCAGCTAGCTCCCCACCCTCTTCTCAGAGGGAGCAGCAAAAAACAAAATGAGAGCCTTCAGGGCTTAGAGATCCCAGGAGACTAGCACAGAACCGTAGTAGCAAACCCCTTCCCTGGTGGATCTCTGCACCAGGAACAGGGCAGGGGTGGGATCTAAGGTTCTCCTGCTAGGAGTGCAGCAGCAAACTTGGAGCTCTGCGTTTTCAGTGCCCACACCTGAGCCAGGGCGGGAACATGCTCATAGGAAATGTGTGATGAAAGAGGAGAAGCAGGCTCAGGAGAGGGGTGAGAGGAGTGAAGTTCTCTCAAGGAGCACAGCCACAGCGAAGCAGCTCCCCGACCACCGGTCTCTTTCCCGGGGAAAGCAAACTTGGAGAGAAAGAGAGAGCTGACCGGTGTGACAGGACCCAGGAGGCAACCAGCTGCCCAGCCTCAGGGGTGGGAGAGAAACAAAAGAATGGGTGGGAATTAAAAATAGAATGAGACACACCAGATATACCAGCCCTGCTGCTGGCCTCCAGCCAAGTAAAGGGTGGGTCTGGAGAAGAGAGGCCAGGCCTGGGCAGATAGGCAGACCTATCCCGTAAGTGTCACCCCCCCACGGCCGCCCTCACCCTGTGTGGAGGCACTTTGGGGGAAGGGGCCAGGAGGTGTGCTCTTTGCAGTCCATGGATTGTCCACTGCCTCCCCCCACCTCCCAGGAGAGAAATCCCTTCTGTGGTGGACCCTCCATCCTTCAAGCTTACAAAGGAAATGTCTTTTCTTACATTTGGAAAGATGATACGCATTCTCTGGGGAGGCCTGTACCCACAATACAGACATATGTCTCCCAGGTGGTGTCTTTATACCCAGGCTGTGACTCAGTAAAGGGAGTCAAGGCTAAGCGGGTCACGGTGGGACCAGATGAATGCTGGAGACCCCACTGCACCCCCTCCACTGGCCCAACAGGAGAGGGGGCTCTGCTACTTCTCTGCCATTCCAGGAATCCAAGCAAGTTACTTCTCCCAGGCCAGGCCCACCCACTCCCACCCTCCCTCTGCATTTGCCTAACTCCATCACACAGGTCTGAGCATATGAAATCCAGTCTTCCCACAGCCCATGGGCACCCGGAGGTCTGAAGGGGGATCTCAAGTTCCCAGGTGAGGAGTGAGGGTGCGAACTGAATACCTCACCCCCAGCCTCGAACCAAATCCAAGTGTAGGGTGGCCTGCCCAGTTTGGGAGGAAGGCAGCAGGAAAGGCCAAGCCCACACTGCCAGCTTTCTGACCACCACACCCAGGGCCAAGGCCCCACCTGACCCAGGAACAGGAAAATCTGGGGCAGGAGACAGTTGGGGCCAGGAAAGTGTGGCAAACCAGAGAGGCAGAAAAGAGAAGGTGGCCCCTGGATGTGGGGGAGGGGCAGAGGGAGAAAGAGGGCTGAGGCCCTCTGGCTGCTCAGGTTTTCTGGGACTGAGAAACAGGAAGGAAGAAAGGAGGGAGGAACCTGGGGAGGTGGGGAGAATCCCTGAGTCTTGGAGGTTAATTGTTAAGTGCTTGGAGATCCCCCAGGAAGTCAGGCAGGAGGAAGAGGGAAAGGAGAAGGTCAAGATGGAGTCACACCATCCTTCCAGGCAAGCCTTGCCTACCACGTGGCCCCTCTGGCTGGACTCTCCCATCACTGCGCTGTTCTAGTCTCACCCAGAATCAGCTGTGCTACCCAGAAGCAGGGGTTTTGCAAGGAAAAGTCGACCAAGTGGCCTTCAGCACAGCAGAGGGGTGGTTCCCTACTCCTCCTCCACCTCTGAAAGGGCTAGGCTTTGCCACTCTAGGGACTAACACTACATACAGTGGATGGTGAGGGGCCTTGATTTGTCCTTTTGGCATTTAAGGGAGATGCGTGTCAGAGAAATCAGCCTTGGGTGTAGCACTCCCCCCGAGTTGTAACAGTCAAGAGCCAGAGCACAGGCAAAGGGTGGGGCCCCAGCTTTGGGGTCCCATCTGATCTCCTTCCCCCAGCCATAACTTTATCTAAAAGGTCCAGGCATCAACAAAGGAAGAGCCTCTGCCTCCCCGTCCCACACCCTGCCCTGAAGGCCAGTGGGAAGAGACAGAATGGATGGCATCCCAGTCCCAAGCACTGCCCTCACTCCAGAGGCCACCAGAAACCTGAGTCTTCCTCACAGGGTCAATGTGGACCCATCCGTGTCTCCCTCAACCCTTTTTCTCTCCCCTGATGTGGAAGGTGTTCCCTGCAACCCACATGCCAGCTGCACCCCCTGCCACCAGACCTTAGCCCAGTCTCTGGACTTTGTCTCACCCCAGGAGGCAGGAGCAGTGAAGACCTGGATTCAGTGCTTGCCCTGCCCACCAGAGCCTTGGCATCTAGGCCAAGAAGTCGGCTGGATCAAAGGCGCAGAATAATACATGTGTGTTCACACACACACACACACACACACACGCACGCACGCACAAGGCTTCTGTGGCTGCTGCTTCACACTGCCTCCCCAGTCCTCTAGGAGGCCATGGAAGCTGGGAGTCCTGCTTCTCTTTGTATTTCACCCCCATTCTAGAGGCCAGGCATCTAGAAGTTTCAGTAAACAAGGAGCTCAAGGCATATGGGGTAAGGCACATTCCTCAGGAGAGGGTACAGCGTGAGGAAGGGTCTTCTGGGTTTTCTCAGAGCGACCCCAAAGTTTGGCCTGACACCCTGAAGAGGATCCTGAGGTAACTTCTTAAGCTCAGAGCAGGACCTGGGCCAGATGAAGAGACATAGACTAAAATCAAGAGAACAGCCTTAAGACAATGCTGCACTTGGCCCCCTGGTCCTGAAGATGCCCTTCCCTTCTCTGCCTCTGAATATCACTTTGCACTAGTTCTACATTCTAGGCACCTGTACCTAATACCAAAGCCTCCCTACACCAACTTTGAAATAAGTTGCCAGAGACGCTGCCCCCTGTGACACCCCAACTCCTCCAGTACCTTCTGGCTCCCTCCCTCCCTCCTTCACCTGTCTCAGTACAGGACACCTGACAACACACACACACCAAGAAGGGCTTTTGAGCCCCACCCTCCCACCTGGACAGGTGCTGGAAATGGGGAGGAGCCCTCATATTGGCGGGCTGATCCACCACATGGCAGTCTGGGCCTTTCTGGAGCGAGAGGCTCACATGCGGGGATGTGGGTGGGGGGGTGAGGGGACGCGACGGGGAGTGGAATAGAAGCAACCACGAAGAGGCAGTGTGGGGTGGACTTCACTGACCTACAGGGGCCCTGCCACCCTCAGCCCCAAATTTGAGTTGGCAGCATATGGACGTGTATTTTTGTGGCTGAGAAGTGAAGAAGGGTTCTGGCGGATAACTTCCTAACAAGACAGATCCCCTCTTTCGCCGTCCCCAACCATTCCTCGACCCTCTCAACTTCACACCTCTTACGGACGCCCTGAACTAAAGTTTTCTAGAGACGAACTCCACCTCCATATATTCCTTTCTAGGCTGAGATCCTCCTTTAACCATTTAACCCAGGAAGGAGTCTGAGCTGAAAGCAACAATCAATGAAGAAGCTAGGGGTCTTCAAGGGGGTCCCAGAGGGGGTGTCGGTGGCGCCTGGGGGGTGGGAGGAGCCACATGGTCGGCTCAAACCCAGGGAGCGGGTCCGGAAACCGCCGGGAGTACGGGGGGGGTTGGGAGCACACTGAGCTCGCAGAGCCAAGTCGGGAAGTGACCCGTGCACTCGGGTCCCCACGCCATGCACACGCCTCTATACTCGGACACCGTCTTGCTAGGTGTTCGCTGCCCTCACCCCGTCGCTTCCTCCATTATATAACAGGAGAGTGGGCTTGGAGGCGCTGGGGAAAAAGTCCAGGGCTCAGACCCACCCCGCCCCCACCCCTCCTCGCGGAGCGCTCGCGCCCTCCCGGTGTTATGCAACCCAAGCCCGGAGGGGGATCGAACGACCAGCCGCGCTGCTCACCCGGGCTGGCCAGTGTGGGTAGCCCTTCATCTTGGCGAACACCAGGTCCCCGCATTTGTACTCCTTCTGCCGGTTGGATCGCGACATGGCTGGGCTCCGGGTGCCCCGGGCTCCGCGCCGGGCCGGGAAGCGCGAGCCCAAGTTGGCGCGTGCGGCGGTGGCGGCGCCGCTCCGCTCCGGCCCTCGCGCGGACCCCGCCTCGATGGCGGTCCCCGGCCCAAACTCCGGCGCGGCCACGGCGACTCCCAGCGCGCGCCGCACGGACGGGGCGGGCGCCGATCCGGGGCGACGTCGCTCCGGCTCGGTGGGTGCGCGCTCGTGCAGTTGTTTGTGTTTGAAATTCAATTGCTCCCTCCTCTGCGCGAGGCCTCTTCCTCCACCCCCCTCCGGGTTCCCACTCCTGCTCCCTCCTCCTTCCCCTCCGCACCCCCTCCCGCAGCGGTTCGATGCGCGCAGCTTCCGGACGCCCGGGCCTGCCACAGCCCGACGCCCAACCTGAAGCCGTAGGGCGGCGCGCGGCGACCCAGGCGTGCTGAGCCGATCGCCGAACTCGCCGAGCAGGCTTTGTGTGCCCACAGTCAGTGGGTGCCCGCACGGCGGGAGGAGTTGGCGCCCCGCTGGACTGAACGGCCTGGCGCCCCTCCCCCGGCCCGGCGAGGCGCTCACAACCGTGGCCTTCACTCAGTCAAGGCGACTTCTACTCGAGTGTCTTGCTGCCTTCTGCTCCATCCCAATCCACGAGTGTGTGCTCGGCGCTCGCCGTGCTTGGCAGCAAGCTGGGCGTAGGGCGCAAGGGGTGGGCACAGTGCCGCTGCGCGCAGAGGTCTGACCTGGACCTCCACGTGCTTACGGTCTGTGGGGTGGCCCTGGAAACATCGGGAATTTGCGCCCTACGGCGGTCTTTGTTGGGGAGGAATGGCTTGAGTTTGGTTGCCAGGAGGTAGCAGGGGGGTTGTGACACAAAGTGGCCACGTTCCAGGTGCATTAGATCTCAGTTCTATATATACTAACTGGCAAAAGACAGCTGGACTCTACGACTAGTTAAGGTGGGGAAAATGAGCCCTATTCTAGTGGGAAGAGATAGTAGAAGCCAGTAAATCCCAAATCATCAGTAAACTGAAGACTGGGGAGCCAGGCACTACCTCTCTTGGGGGCTGGGAGTGGGAGAGAATCTGGGAAGGCTTCACAAACGTTGCTTATTTACAGCAGGGACTTAAAGAAGTAGTATGATTTTGCTGGATCCCAAAGACTACATTTTAGCCTAGGTTATGTCTTACCTAGTGATAGAACCAAAACTTGAACTTAGGTCTCTTCCCACTGAGCCAAACAAGACTTTATTTTAATTATGTCTTCGATTTGTTGTCACTGTATTGGTCTTGGATTTGCTCACATTTCAGACACTTATGGTCTAGAAATAAGATATTTGAATCGTATGTTATAGCATGTCCATATCCTTAAAATTTTGCAACAAAATTGTCTAGGTTTGAATAGGTAAAATGTGCATGTTTTTCTTCCCACACGTTTCCTGATTCTACTTCAAGGCATATATAGTTTCTCTGCAAAGAAGTGTGGGATGTAGCCAAAAGGCCCAGGTCCACATCATACCCTGCTTACGGTTCCCCAGTCATGAGGACTTGGATGACCCCCTGCATTTAGCTCTTAGTCTCAGTTTCCTCAGGAAGATGGGATAACATCACTGCCCTGCCAACATCAGAGGTATGGAGTAGCTGTGTATTGTTAGCTGAGGCCTGCAGTTCCCACGGTCTCTCATGTCCGTTGGTTGTCCTGCCCATAGCAGTGCATTTCATAAGTTTTGCCTTATGACAGTGTGCCTTCTTAGTATCATTGCCCCTTGTGACAGGAGTCCCTCTGGCCCTGTCCATAGGCACTCCAGGCCTCAGGCTGCTGGCGCAGTGGGGTACTCTGCAAGGTCCTGTTGAAAGAAGAGCGCATGCCTTCAGCCACAGACTTGCAGATTTGTCCAATAGCAAAATCAAACTTGTTGCAACACAGCAGCCAGATTCCAGCAGGTGTTTATTCTGCAGTGCACTCCACTTTGAAATGCAGTCAGTGTGGCAGTCCAGTTTCTGTCAGGCTAACATTTTTCTTTATTGTTCTTACTGTTGTTAGGAGAGACTCTTGTCACAAGTTTTTAAAGATATTTCTGTATACCCAGGGTCACAATAGATTTCATTTTGGTGTCCAGGTCAGTATTATAAACATGAACAGGTTTGGTGCAACAAATATTTTAAAAATATTTTCCATTTACAAACCCCAATGTCATTAAAACTAGGAGTTCATCCATTTGTCCACTTCAGTTGCATCATAAAATCCTGTTTGGAGGTGGCAGCAGGGTTTCTACGTTCTTTTTGCAACAAATCTCTTGGGCCTGTCTCAGTTCACCATACAGATGCTGGTTGCAATAAACCAACCAGGGTTCCCTTTGTTGCCGTAATCTCCTAGGCCTTGGGTGCAATTTAATATCTAAGTTCTTACAATAACATCAACCAACTCACAGCTGCCCCTAACAATCCAACCAAGAGAGGGTCAGTTACAGGGGCAGGTGGGCATAAGCCTGTATCCCTTGGGATTCAGGTCTTAGTGCTGTGCGGACTTTCATGTGCAAATACCGATGCTTGTTTCTACATTTGTGTGGGAGGGAGGTCAGGACAGAAGTCAGGGAACTTGGAGCCCCTGAACAGAGAAGATTTGTGGGTGCAGATCTGGCTGTTGGGTTCTGGAGCAGGTCTGTGGAGGAGCGAGGTCAGGGAAGATGAGGTGGACGTTTTCCATCTGTATCAGGAAGACTGACTAAGTGGCCGGAGGGACGGGGCTGAGGGTGCTAGGGGAGGGCCGTGTGCTCTAGTGGTCACAACCTGGGTTTGCATGTCAGGGGGCCTAGGTTTGAATCTTGCTTTTGGCAAAGACTTAACTAGGATTTCTTTTTTCAAATTATTTTATTGTTCTTCAATTACAGTTTTCTGTGTTTACTCCCCACTACTGCCCTCCCACCCCAGCCAAACCCACCTCCCTCCCTTGCTTCCCCTCTCTTGGTTTTGTCCATATGTCCTTTATAGCTGTTCCTGAAAACCCGTCCCCCCATTGTCCCCTCCCACCTCCCCTCTGGTTACTGTCAGATTGTTCTTAATTTCAATGTTTAACAAGGATTTCTAAACAAAATTTTCTTCCACCATAAAAAAACATACAAATACAAATAGCTATCTTATGGAGCGGTAAAGGAGATCACCTATGCAAAAATCTCACCTACTCATTAGGATCAAAGGAAATGGCGATTCCTTCCCTTTAAATGAGAGAGAGAGAGAGACAGAGAGAGACAGAGATAGATATGGGGTGAAGGGAGAGGTAAGAGAGGAGGGAGAGAAGAGGGTTGGCTCCAGTCCCCAGTGCTGGGTGTCCTACTGCCGTCACCACTTCCTGGCCCCAGTTACCCCCACTGGAAAACAGACAAGAGGAAGATGGGGAGTTTATACCAGTGGTTTTCAAAACTGTGTCTCTATTGCCCCCTCTCATGCACCCAAAGTAAAAGAGCAGCCCTGCTTTTATGCATTTTAGGAGGCATCAGAGGGGTTAGGGATCACAGATAATAGGGTGTGGGCACCTGCTCCACCACTCACACACCATGTCACTTTAGGAAAGCTACGTAATTAACCTGAGTCTTAGTCGGCATATCTGTGAAATATGGTGTTTCAGTTTCTGTGTCTGTAAAAAAGGGTTGTAATGAAGAATGAACTAATGTATTTAAAATGCTTTGAACAGAGCCTAAGTGTTTGATGAAATTGGTTATCACTGTATTTGTCATATTAGTTACTGAGTGATATTTAGTTTGAGAAAATGGGTTCCTTTGCAGCGAGCCTCTAAGGTACCAGCATTATGCTCTGGCACCGCCACAGTGGGTGAGTGTGGCTGGGATGGGCTTGGGAGCTTACCTGGGTTTGTGTCCTACCTCCACCCTTACCAACTGTGTGACCTGCTCCAAGTTACTCAGCCTTTCTGTGCCTCAATTTTCTCATCTGTAAGGGGGGATGTTGATAAGTCAGTTAATATATGTGATATATGTAATATATCAATAGTAGATGCTGTTGGCTATTGTTTGTTATTAGCCATTAGTATAATAATATTAGCTATTTTTTAAAGTGCTTGTATTATAACTCTCTATTTATATTATCCTTCAGAAAAAAAATTAATGAAGTTTCTCCCTGGCTGGTGTGGCTCAATGGATTGAGCACTGGACTGTGAACCAAAGGGGTGCCGGTTGGATTCCCAGACAGGGCACATGCCTGCTTTGTGGGCCAAGTTGTGTCCCCAGTGGGGGGTGTGTGAGAGGCAACCACACATTGATGTTTCTCTCCTTCTCTTCCTCCTTCCCTTCTCCTCTCTCTAAAAATAAATAAATAACGTTTTTTTAAAAATTTAAAAAATTAATGAAGTTTCTGCCTTTTATTTTTATTTATTTATTTATTGTTTTGGGGAAGAGAGAAAAATCAATTTCTTCCACTTATTTATGCATTCACTAGTTGATTTTTTTAATCCTCACCTGAGGACATTTAAAAAAAATATTTTATTTATTTATTTTTAGAGAGAGGGGAAGGGAGGGAGAAAGAGAGGGAGAGAAACATCAATGTGCAATAGATACATCAGTAGGTTGCCTTCACATGCCCTCATCTGGGGACTTGGCCCGCAACCTAAGCACGTGCCTATCTGGGAATTGAACCTGTGACCTTTTGGGTTGCAGTCCAGCGCTCAATCCACTGAGCCACACCAGCCAGGACTGTTTTTTAAAAACGGGAAAATCATTGGATTCCTTCTCCAGAGCTGCATACTATTCAACATATGTGACTATTTAAATTTAAATAGAGCTCTGACCCATATGGCTCGGTTGGCCATCCTTCCACAAAACGCAAATTGAAGGGTTGCCCATTCGATTCCCTGTTGGGGCACAGGCCTAGGATTCAGTTTGGTCCAGTCAGGGTGTGCATGAGGGCAACCAATTGATGTTTCTCTCTCTCTCTTTCTCCCTCCCTTCCCCTCTCTCAAAAAAAATAAAAAAATATTAAATTTAAATTGGTTAAAATGAAATATTCAGTTCCTCAGTCATGCTAGCCACATTTCAAGTGTTTGGTAGCCTCTGGTGGCTAGTGGCTACTGTATCAGACAGCAGAGATAGAGAACATTCCCATGATCACAGAAAGTTCTATTAGACAGTGGTGCTGCAAGACAATGGTTTTCCACTTGATCTGTGCATTAGAATCACTTGAAGAATTACAAAAAAAAAAAGCAAAGCCTTGGCTGGTGTGGCTCAGTGTATTTTGGGCACTGGCCTGTGAACCAAAAGGTCACTGGTTTGATTCCCAATCAGAGCACATGCCTGGGTTGCAGGCCAATTCCCTGGTAGGGGCGTGCAAAAGGCAACCACACATTGATGTTTCTCTCCCTCTCTTTCTCCTTCCCTTCCCTTCTCTCTAAAAATAAATAAATAAAATCTTAAAAAAAAAAAAAAAGAACTAATGCCCGGGCAGGACACCCCAGAGTTTAGATTTAATTGGTTGGTGGTGGTAGCTATTAAAGGGTTTAGGCAGAAGAGAAACATGAGCAGAGGTGAATTTCTAGAAGCGCTATCTAGTGGCCACGGAGACAGCCATGGAGGAGTCTGAAATTACCAGGCCAGGGGATAGCGGTGGGCCCTGCTGAGGGAAGTATTCCTGGGTTGTTTTCTCTGCTCTTACAAGAATTGTGGAGGTAATGGCTCTTTAGCTTCAGGCCAGAGAACTTTAGCTTTCACAGGGCAGGAAGGGATCACAGCACCTCCAGATCCCGATGAGTCCCAGGTTGCTGTTTAAAAAATTCAGTTTAATTTTTCTGTATAAGTAATTAGTACATGTATATGATACAAAATTTAGAAGGTAAAGAAGATTATTTAGTGAAAACTCATCTCTTCATGTTACCCTGTCCCTAAACCATCCCAATTTTCTTCTTAGAGGCAAAAATATTACTAATTTCGTATGTATTCTTCCAGTGATATTCTCTCTGTATAAGTTTCAAGCTAATGCAGCGCTATTTCCTTTACACAAATCAGAGCATCATATACACCGTTCTGCACTTTATTTTCTTTTACTTAACACATCTTGGGACTTCTTCCATATCTGTCCATGGAGATCCACCCTATTAATTTTAATGGTTGTGTAATAGTTTACAATATTTTTATGTCATAAATTATTTAACCAGGGCTCAGTGGATTGAGTGGCATCCTGAGAACAAAAGGGTCTCTGGTTCAATTCCCAGTCAGGGCACAGGCCTGGGCTGTGGGCCAGGTCCCCAAGTAGGTGGTGCATGAGAGGCAACCACACATTGATGTTTCTCTCTCTCTCTTTCTCCCTCCCTTGCCCTCTCTCTAAAAATAGATAAATTCTTTAAAAATTAAAAATAAAGAAATAAATTATTTAACCAGTCCCCTATGGGGGACATTTAGGTTGTTTCCCTTCTTTTGATAATACCAGCAATGCTGTAGTGAATACTGTACACACTTCATTCATGGGTGAGGATCTCTCACCACTCTTTCTCTCCAATGTACAAGATGCAAAAGGCTGCTTACAGCAACATTATTTGCAGGAGTTTGCTGACAAGTAGTTCTGGTAGTAACCTTGCCACTTACAGACAAGGGCACCCAAAGTTGGATGAGAAGCCCACTGTTCTATCCAGTCACCAACACCAGGCTGTCTGCTTTCTCCTTGGTCCCTGGGGCTTAAAGGAATGAGGTCTGGGGCCAGGATCAGGCCTGCAGAGCTGCCACGGCTGTTTCCCATTTCGGCCTCTCCCACTGAGGGTGTTGCCTCTGAGACCCCAGGGACGGAGGCTTGAAGAGGAGAGGAGCCTGGGAGGTGCACAGGTGAGGAGGGGCCATGGAGCCTTTTCTGGACTGATGATGGAGCCCTAGTGGGCTATCTGGCTCTCTTGGGGAGAGGTTGCCTCCCCCTGCCTAGGGCAACAGGTTTGGTCCTATTGGAGGAAGCCAATTGTAGTGGCTTCTGTGGGGATAGATGGCATTGGGGACACTAAAAGGCTATTTCTGCCACCACATTGCCTATGGACTTGGGGCTTCATTCATTCACCTGATCATTCATTCATTCACCCCCATGTATATTCCTCAGGTTTTGTTAGGTGCTGTGCCAGGCCCTGGCCAATGTGGGGAATAAGACAGGTGCTGGCTGCTAGTAAGCTGGTTTCTAGGCCTGGGTGCCTGGCACACCTTGGCCCTGTTTTGACTTTACTGTCCCCCTTTGGAAGCCTCTAGTTTTCTCATACCAAATCCCATCCTTCTCTGGCCTCTCTCCTCTATTTTTTTGGTATGTTTATATATTTTTCAAAGTATACATGCAAACCAAGATAAGATTATGCCAAGATTATCTATGTAAAGAACACTTACAAATTAATATAGAAGAAGACAAACAACCCAATATGAAAATGGGCAAAATACATGGACAAGAGTTTCTTTTTTTATCATATTTTATTGATTATGCTATTACAGTTGTCCCATTTCTCCCCCATCATTCCCCTCCACCCTGCACACCACCTCCCACCCACATTACCCCCTTTAGTTCATGTCTATGTGTCATAAGTTCTTTAGCTTCTACTTTTCCCACACTATTCTAGCCCTCCCCCTGTCTATTTTCTACCCACCGTCTATGCTGCTTATTCTCTGTACCTTTACCCCTCTTTCCTCCTCCCACTCCCCTGTTGCTAACCCTCCATGTGATCTCCATTTCTGTGTTCCTACTCCTGGTCTAGTTGTTTGCTTAGTTTGCTTTTGTTTTAGGTGTGGCTGTTAATATCTGTGAGTTTGCTGTCTTTTTACTTGTCCTATTTTTTATCTTCGTTTCTTAGATAAGTCCCTTTAACATTTCATATAATAAAGGCTTGGTGATGATGAACTCCTTTAACTTGACCTTATCTGAGAAGCACTTTATCTTCCCTTCCGTTCTAAATGACAGCTTCGATGGATAGAGCAATCTTGGATGTAGGTCCTTGACTTTCATGACTTGGAATACTTCTTTCCAGCCCCTTCTTCCCTGTAAGGTCTCTTTTGAGAAATCCACTGACAGTCTGATGGGAACTCCTTTGTAGGTGACTCTGCCTTTATCCCTTGCTGCTTCTAGAATTCTCTCCTTCATTTTAATCTTGGCTAATGTAATGATAATGTAGCTTGGTGTGTTCCTCCTTGGGTCCACTTTCTTTGGGACTCTCTGAGCTTCCTGGACTTCCTGGAAGTCTATTTTCTTTGCCAGATTGGGGAAGTTCTCCTTTATTATTTGTTCAGATAAGTTTTCCACTTGTTGCTCTTCCTCTCCCCCTTCTAGTACCCTTATAATTTGGATGTTGGGATGTCTCAAGATGTCCTGGAGGTTCCTAAGCCTCTCCTCATTTTTTTGAATTCTTGTTTCTTCATTCTTTTCTGTTTGGTTGTTTCTTTCTTCCTTCTGGTCCACTCCACTGATTTGAGTCCCAGTTTTCCTCCCATCACTATCATATAAGAAAAAAATACAAATGGCCTATATACATGTAAGGGAACACTCATTCTCATTCGTGATTAGAAAAACTCAAATCAAGAGCAAAGTAAGAAACCACATATACTTGTTTAATAGGCAAAACCTAAGAAGTCCAACAGTGCCAGATGTTGGAAAGTTATGGACAAACAGATTCACTTCTATGTTGCTTTGGAATTCAGTTTGGAAGCAAGTTGTAAGGTCTTTCACAGACCCTATGGCCCATTATTTCCACTCTTTTTAAAAAAAGATTTTATAAAAAAATAAAGAAAAATTAAAAAAGATTTTATGTATTTATTTTTAGAGACAGAGAAGGGAAGGAGAAAGACAGGGAAAAAAACATCAATGTGTGGTTGCCTCTCCCATGCCCTGCACTGGGGACCCGACCTACAACCCAGGCATGTGCCCTGACTGGGAATTGAAATGGCGATCCTTTGGTTCGCAGCCCAAGCTCAATCCACTGAGCTACACCAGCAAGGGCCCATTATTTCCACTCTTAAATATATATATACAGTACACAAGAGAAGTACTGTGTGTGTGCACTAGGAAATATGGAGAAGAACATCACAGGTTTGTTCATAACAGGGAAAACTTAGAAATAACTCGAATGTTCATCATCAGGAGAATGCATGGTAAATTGTTGCAGATTCATACAAAGGAATATTATTAAAAAACAAATATGGGGGAGGGCTGGGGCAGTGGGCTGGGATGGGAGTAAAAGAAAACTGTACAAGAACAACAACTAAAATAAAAAAGACAATAATCTTATCATATTAAAAAAAAACAAAAAAAACCCCAAATATGTTTAACATGGATGAATCTAGGAAATATAATACTGAGTAAAAAATGTTAGCCATTACAGCTTGTCACCCTTCTGATAAAGTTAAAAATAGCTGAAATTGAACAATATTTTTCAGGAGTAAATAGATGTGAAAAAAACTACATATATGTACTTTTAGGACAGTGGATACCTAGTGTTGGGGGGAAGTGGGGCACCTGATGAGAAGGGGAGCATAGGAAAGCTCCCCTTCCTATGAGAAAGGTTAGTGGGAAAGGTTGGGGTGACAGGTGTATGGGTATTGATTATATCCATCTGAAATGAATCAGTGAGGGTCATGTGCAGACCAATGGTGAAAGTAATTAAGAACCAAGGATCATGGTAACTTCACTTCTGTGCATTTAAGTTTGTTGTTGCTGCTGTTATTTAAGTTACATATGCATATGATCTAAATGTGCTGATTTCAACAGAATTTTAATGCAAAACAGAGGTCCTAGCTCCCACTTCTTTCTATTCTCTTTCTCCCAAGACAACAACATTGCAAACAAACTATTTTAACTAATTTGTGATGATTTATCTCTATGTTTCTAAGCGACATGCTTTTATGGCTACTTCTCGATTTATTTGATTTTAAGTATTATCTATTGATGGAAATCCTTGGATTAGACCTTTCCTCTGTCCAGCTCAGCCTCACAGATTCTTCCTTTCCTACAATAAATAGATTTTATTTATTTATTTTTAGAGAGAGGGGAAGGGAGGGAGAGAGAAAGGGAGAGAAACATTGATTGATTGCTTCTCATAGAGTCCTGACTCCCCTGACTGGGGATCAAACCTGCAACCTAGGACCAAGAATTGAACCGAACACCTTTCACTTTGGGGGAAAGACTCTCCAACCAACTGAGCCACACCAGTCAGGGCTGTAATTATTCCATTGATGATTTACTCAACTCTGTTTTTTTTCCTTTCTTCCTTCCTTTCTTTTTTTTTTTATGGAACTCATTATTCAGATATTTCTGGGCCAGTTCTCTGATTTTCTTAACTTTTTATTGCAACTCTTCTAGTGAGAATTTTATTTATCCTCATATATATTCCATCCTCCGGCACCTCTGCTTGGCCCCCCGTGCTCTTATATTTTTAAAAATATTTTTTAGAAAGAAAGGAGCTCCTACCCTTCATGACAGCATGGATGGAACTGGAGAGCATTATGTTAAGTGAAATAAGCCAGGCTGTGAAAGACAAATACCATATGATCTCACCTACAAGTGGAACCTAATCTACAAATCAAACAAGTGAGCAAAATAGAAATAAAGAACACACTGACCGTGATCAGAGGGGAGAGAGGGTGGGGGATAATGGGGAAAGAAGGGGAAGGGTCAAGTCAAGGAACATGTATAAAGGACCCATGGATAAGGACAACAGTGTGGGGGTGGGGACTGAATGAGGGATGGGGAGTTGGCAGGGCAGGGAAGAGCAATGGGGGGAAAATGAGGACAACTGTAATTGAACAACATTAAAAATAATAAAAAAAAATTTTTTTTAGCCTTTTCTGGTATGGCTGAGTGGATTGAACACACCAGCCTGCAAACCAAAGGGTTGCAGGTTTGATTCCTGGTCAGAGAACATGCCTGGGTTGCAGGCCAGGTCCCCAGTTGGGAGTGTGCAAGAGGTAGCTGATCAGTGTTTCTCTCACAGTTAGATGTTTCTCTCCTCTTTCTCCTCCCATTCCTCTCTCTCTACAAATCTCTAAATAAGATCTTTAAAAATATTAATATAATTAAAAAAATTATTTAGCCCTGGCTGGTGTGGCTCAGTGGATTGAGTGTGGACCTGCGAACCAAAGAATCGCAGTTCAGTTCCCAGTCAGGGCACATGCCTGGGTTGCAGGCCAGTTCCCAGTGGGGGACGCGCAAGGGGCAGCCACACATTGATGTTTCTCTCCCTCTCTCCTTCCTTTCCCCTCTAAAGATAAAATAAATAAATAAATAAAATCTTTAAAAAATAAAAAAAAAATTATTGATTGATTTCAGAGAGAGAGAGAGAGAGAGAGAGAGAGAAGAAGGTACAAAGAGAGGGAGGGAGAGAGAGAGAGAGAGAGAGAGAGAGACAGACAGACAGACATTGATTTATTGTTCCAGTTATTTATACATTCATTGCTTGTTTCCTGTATGTGCCCTGACTAGGGGTCAAACCAGCAACCTTAGTGTACAGGGAGGATACTCTAACCAAATGAACTACTTGGCAAGGGATGCATGTCACTTTTTTATGGCATTCTGTTTTTGTTTAATATGTACAGTATCTTCTCTAGTTTATGTAAGAAAATTGTTGATAGGTTTTTAAAATTTTCTAATCTGCACTTTCTATATATTTTTATTTTTTAAATATTTTATTTATTTATTTTAGAGAAGCAGGAAGGGAAAGAGAAAGAGAGGGAGAGACACATCAACCGGTGAGAGATACATGGATTGGTTGCCTCTCAAATGCCCCCCCCCAACTGGGGACCTGGCTTGCAACCCAGGCATGTGCCCTGACTGGGGACCAAACTGGTGATCTTTCAGTCCACAGGCCAGTGCCCAATACACTGAGCCACAGTAGCCAGGGCTCTATGTATTTTTAAAAGGTTTCATTTATTTTTAGAGAGAGGGGAAGGGAGTGAGAGAGAGAGGGAGAGAAACATTGATGTGCAAGAGAAGCACCTATAGATAGGCTGCCTCTTCCCGCAGGCCCCCAGTGGGAGACTTGGCCTGCAACCCAGGCATGTGCCCTGACTAGGAACCAAATCCATGACCTTTCGGTTTGTGGGGCAATGCCCAACTGACTGAGCCACACGGGTCAGGACTGTACTTTCTGTATTTGTGTTTGTTTTGTCTCTATCACTCATGTCAAAGGCTTTCCTCAATATATAATCCTCAGTTCCTGCTAATGTTTAAGAGTGAGGGACTAAAAAGCCACCTTGTATCTTTGGGCATGTGGTTGGGGCTTGTCAGCTGAGAACTTGCTGTTAAGATTATCTGGTTGGAAAATTTGTAGGATGAATCCATGATACCAGACTCCATAGGTCTTACCTCTTGAGCTGAGTAGATTTTCAGTGGAGAGTTTCCCAGTATCTAGGATGGAGGGTAAAGCCCATGGCCAGTCTTCTGGAAGAAACGGTTGGGTCTCCGTATCCCATGTGCATATTGCTCTAATTCCCCTGATTTCTGTGCAGTGCCTCTGTCCTTGACTGTGCCTGGTTTTCCCCATATCAGAAATCCTGTTTTATTCCCTCTTAAGGAAAAGGGGGAAAAAAAAACCCCCACCTTCTTCTATTTTTTTCTGGGATGGGAGAGAGCTAGTCTCCCATTAGCATGAAGTGGGGAGGAGCTATGGCAGTTTATTAAACAGCTTTTAACCAGCCATCATTTTTTGTTCATTGGAAGTCCTGTCTCATGGACTTCCAGAGGTCCTCCTGAGCCTTTTGAGGCTCTACAACAGAGCATATTGATTCTTACATTCCCCAAAGCCAGCCTGGGTCTCAGCTGTCTTGGATATGCCAAGTCAGTTACCACTAGGGCATTTGCTTTACATCTTCCAAAATGTTGTAACTGTGTTTTACTCTTCTCATTGTCCCATCTTTCTTGGTTTACATTTTTAAAGATTTTATTTATTTATCTTAGAAAGGAAGGGAGGGAGAAAGAGAGGGAGAGAAACATCAATGTGTGGTTGCCTCTCACACCCCACTCCCCGCCACTAGAGGCCTGACCTGGCCAGCAACCCAGGCATGTGCCCTGACTGGGAATCGAACCGGCAGCCCATTTCGCAAGCCGGCACTCAATCCACTGAGCCACACAAGCTAGGGTGGGGTTTAAATCTTTTCAAAATGGTCTTTAATGCCTTTTTACAAAAAATTCTTTTATTGAAGTTTAAGTAGGATTTCAGGTGGGAACGCAATTAGGTATCTGTTCAGTTTGATATCTTTTTCTGGAAGACTTTATTACTATTGTTACTACTTCTTTTTTAAAAACGATTTTATTTATTTATTTTTAGAGAGAGGGGAAGGGAAGGAGAAAGAGAGGCAGAGAAACATCAATGTGTGGTTGCCTGTCACGTGGCCCCCACTGGGGATCTGGCCCACAACCCAGGCATGTGCCCTGACTGGGAATCGAACTGGCGACCCTTTGTTTCTCAGCCCACGCACAAGCCACTGAGATACACCAGCCAGGGCTATTGTTACTACTTCTGAATAGATAATACATGTAAAGTTTACAAATTTCTAAAGGTATGAAAGAGTACACATAAATAAATCCCCTTTCCACCCTTCTATTATCAATTTCTTGTGTGAATCTTTAATCTTTAGCTTTGAAAATATTTGTCAAAGATAGGTCCCTGACCTTGTGGGGCTTCTCTTCTCTGCAGGGCAGCACGCTGTGTTAACAAGGAACAAGGATGGTCATATCCCTTTGAAAGTTACTCTCTTAGGGTTCTAAGTTGTTTCACTGTGTGTTTACAGTAAATAGCAGGTGTTTTTCACAGAAGTGGGACAGGGTTCCTTAATCCTTTACCCATTTTTCAAAGGAGAAAAGTAAGACACAGAGAAGTGACTGCCTGAAGTCACCAGAAAATAGGTTGGGGAACTTAGATTTGAAAAGCAGGTGTTAGAAGTCAGCATTGTGCAAAGAACGCCAGACCTGGAAGCTGTAGTTTCTCCAAGTGGTTCTGCTTTGCAATTAACTGAGGAGTTTCTTAAAAATCCAGACTCTGGGCCCCACCCCACACTTACTGACTAGGAATCTCTTTAGTGTTGATTCATAAATTTACATTTTATTTAAGAGGCTTTCCTAGTGATCTCGGGTACCTTAAAGTTTAAGAATTACACTTTGGGCCTTGGCTGGTGTGGCTCAGTGGATTGAGTGCCGGCCTGCAAATCAAAGGGTCACTGGTTCGATTCCCAGTTAGGGCACATGCCTGGTTTGAAGGCAAAGTCCCCATTTGGGAGTGTACAAGAGGTAACTACATGCTGATGTTTCTCTCCCTCTCTTCCTCCATCCCTTCCCTTCTCTCTGGAAATAAATAAATAAAATCTTAAAAAAAAAAAAAAAAAGAATTACGCCTTGGCAGCATGGCTCAGTTGTTTGGAGCATCAACCTGTAGAACAAAAGGTTGCAGGTTCAATCCCTGGAAGGACCCATACCTAGGGTGCAGGCTGCAGGTTGGATCCCAGGCCAGAGTGTGTAAGAGAGGCAACTGATTGCTGTTTCTCTCTCCCTTCCTCTCTCTCTAAAATCAATAAACATATTCTTGGGTGAGGATTAAAAATAAATAAATAAAGTTTAAGAATTGATATGCAGAAAAAATGCTTTGGACATCCAGAGGAGAGAGCAAACATGTTTAAGGAGGCTTTATGGAGAAAGTGGCATGTGAGTTTGACTATATAGGCGGGGTGAGATTTAGGCACATGGAGAGGGTATAGAGGAGGGGGCCATATCAGGCTTCATGGAGGATCAAGTGTGGGCCTTTCACTATCCTTTTCATTGTTGCCATTGTCATTGTCCTCCTTATCATCCTTTCCATCTTCCTCTGTAGCCTTCTTCCCAAACCGCAACAATCTGCATGGGCTGAGCTCAGTACAATCTTTGGCTCTCTGGGAGCAGGGAGGTGGCACCCACACAGAGATGGATTTAACATGTAAAGGACACACAGAGAGCTGACAAGTAGAAGGCACTCAGTCACAGGCAGACAGGAAGAAACAAAAATGTATAAAGAAGAAAAGGACACAAGGTCACAGCTGGACAGGAAAGGACCAGTACAGAATCATATACAGTGGCACATAAAGGGCGTGTACAAAGGCGGGATAAACACCAGGCACAGACACAGCCGGATATGCAGAGGGGTAGGTGGGAGGTAGAGTTGGCAGAGATGGATTCAGTGATGCCCCAGATCTGTGAAGGGGCAGTGATGCAGTTAGTCCGTTTGGGCTGGAGGGAAGGGATTAACCTTAAGTACCTGGTTCTGACTTTCTGTCTCACTGTTTGCTGTATAGGGAGGCTAGTCCCCGGGCTGGAAGGGCTAGGTTTGCTTCCTGATGTGCAACTTGATCAAGGTAAGGGGAATCAGCTCATCTTTCTTATGTCACATTATGTTTATTGTTAGACTTGAAATTTCGGTTCCTCCTGGCTCGCAGCCCAATTTCGTACACATCTCTCGGGTTCTGCTTCTCTTTTGGGGTGTATGATTCCAACCCCGGTTTCAGCCGACTGGGGATCTTCATCAGTTTATTTCCACATCACTTTCCCTTTAAGCTATTTTTTTCTCCAATCCGCCACTTTCCCAGACGCCCTCTAATTCCCGACATCACTTGCAGTTTCTAAAAGCACTACATCTCCCATAAAGCTTAGCGCTTCAGAGGCTATACCCTGGGGAACTTCAAGTACCGAAATACTCTCTTACTCGCCTCGATGACTACCGTGGTGACCGTTGGGGTTTGTAGTCACCTGGGAATTGTCAGGAGGACCGACACCCTCCCCCCGCCCCGCCCAACTACTCATTCCAGAAGACCTCGCGCCAGAAGCGGGTTGCCCATCTGTCTTTTTGCGCGCCCCTTAATCTTTCCTCGAACTTCAACTCCCACTGTGACTTGCGCTGAGTTACCTGCGGCGAAGAATGGGGCTATGGCCAAAGTGTTCTCTGGGAGTTGTAGTTTCTATTTTAGAAAGGCCAGGAGGGGGCGGAGTGACTCGGCGGCCATTAGCTGTGTGTAGTTTCCCGGGATTAGGAGCTTAAGTGAAGAGAGAAGACTGATTCGGTGGAAATCAGCTGTGGCGATGGGCTCCTGCCGGGGCTAGCCCTAGAGTACGGAGAAGGTGGACTTCACGGCTTCCCGCCCCGCCGAGTGGCGGGGCCCACTAGGCCTCCGGGCATCCCCGGTCTCAAGTAGGCCTAGTCCGCCGGCAAGGGCGCCCCAAAAGCAGGAGGCGCCATGTCGCTGGTTGCTTACGCTAGCAGCGATGAGAGTGAGCCGGATGAGGCTGAGCCGGAGGAGGAGGAGGCGGTGGCACCTACATCTGGGCCCACCTTAGGGGGCTTGTTCGCTTCTCTCCCCGCACCCAAGGGTCCGGCCTTGCTGCCTCCGCCCCCTCAGATGCTAGCCCCAGCCTTTCCCCCGCCGCTGTTACTCCCCCTACCCAGTGGAGACCCCCGGCTGCAGCCTCCTCCCCCCTTGCCCTTCGGCCTGGGAGGCTTCCCCCCACCTCCAGGCGTGAGCCCGGCTGAAGCAGCGGGAGTTGGGGAGGGGCTGGGATTGGGGCTGCCTTCGGCCCTCGGCCCTAGCCTCAGTCTGCCCCCCTCTATCGGCGGTGCCGGGCCCCCCCTGGGGCTTCCTAAGCCAAAGAAGAGGACAGAGCCCGTGAAGATTGCGGCGCCAGAGCTGCATAAGGGGGATGTGAGTATCTGGGGAGGGCACCCCCAAACTGTCCGTCGGGTTTGGGCATGGGCTCAGCTGGAAGAAGGATTCTCTCCCATAAGTGCTTCCGTTGATTCCAGACCACTAGATTCCTGGTTCAGTGCAATTGAGCTGAAGTTTGTCAACTTTGAGGAGTTAGTAAGGTCCATGCGGATTTCTTCAAGCTGGCAGGAGCCGCCTGCAGAAGGGCTTCATACTATCACTTGGCAGTCACAGACCCCGGGTCAGGCCTAGGGACACTCGGTTCTGCTCCTTTTCTTGTATCTTTAGCTCAGGCCGGGTTTTTTGTTTCGTTTTTCTTATGCTGAGAACGGTGTGAAGTCTAGTACCTGAAGAAGTCGCGGGAGACAGGATTCTTAACACTTTGCTGAACATTCTTGACTAAACTTTACCTTCGACTCTGAACTTAAAAGCATCAGGGTCTGAATCAAAAGGGGAGGAATGCTGGACTCTCTTTTTGAGGACAGTTAGGGAAGAAGTTGAGCATTTGTTGAATTCAGACCATTTCTCAGGCTTTTGACAGCACTCTGGGAGATTCCCTTCCAGTTTTTTACAGATGACAAACATGTTCAGATATAGGATCTTACTTGGTAAAGGGCAGAGTGATTAAGAACTGGTCTGTCTAAATTCTAGGTTGTGCCTCAGTTTCATTGTTTAGGCCAGGGCTGTCAAACTCATTTTCACGGGGGGCCACATCAGCCTTGAAATTGCCCTCAAAGGGTGGAATGTAATTTTAGGACTGTATAAATGTAACTACTCCTTAACAGTTAAGCAAGAGCTGGCTGGGTGAACAAGGTGGAGGGCTGGCCGGGTTTGGCCTGCGGGCCTTGTGTTTGCCACCTGTGGTTTAGGTATTGTCAAGCCTAGATGAATTAGGATGCTTAGGTACTATTTCTAGAAGAGGCAGCCAACCTTATTTTTCTGTATATTAGAGCAAAAACTAGAGGACCTTTTCTGGAGTGAGTACTTTGGGGATAAAGGAGACATGTTAGGGAAGGTAATGTTTTCGAGTTACTTTGAGTACCTTCCTTCCTTCCTCTTCTGAAAAGTTAGCTGGTCAGTCCCTGGCTTACCTTGGTTACCCCCCAGGAGAAGCTTGTTCTTTTCTTTCTTTCTTTCTTTTTATTTTTTTAAATGCTTTTTTTTTTATAAATATTTTATTTCTTTATTTTTAGAGAAGGGGGAAGGGAAGGAGAAAGAGAGGGAGAGAAACATCAATGTGTGATTACCTCTCACATGGCCCCCACTGGGGACCTGGCCCACAACCCAGGCATGTGCCCTGACTGGGAATTGAACTGCGACTCTTTGGTTCAATCCACTGAGCTACACCAGCCAGGGCACTTGTTCTTTTCTTACTGCCTTTCTTCAGACTTGCAACACTGCCTAGGGGCCATTTCCATTCTTGGCTCTTGCTGTTCCCTCAGTTTCTTCCCCAGATATCCTAATGTTTTCTCCTTCACCTCTTTCAAGTCTTGGCTTAAAAGGCATGTTCTCAGCGAGAACTTCCTAGCCTACCTATTTAAGTTTCAGCTCTGTCTGGTGTGGCTCAGTGGATTGAACAGCCTATGGACCGAAAGGTGGCCATTTCCATTCCCAGTCAGGGCACAGGCCTGGGTTGCAGGCCAGGTCCCCAGTTGGGGGCGTGAGAGAGGCAGCTGATCCGTTTTCTTGCACATTATTTCTCTTCTTCTTTCTCCCTCCCACCTCTAAAAGTAAATAAACTATTTTTTAAGAAGTTAAATAAAATGAAGTGCAACCTCCTTCCCCACCCCTTGCTTTGTTTTATTTTTCTCCACAGAACTTAACCACCATCTGACATAAGGTATATTTTATTTGGCTTATGGTTTATTTTATTCACTGCTGTGTCTCTAGTGGTTAAAACAATGTCTGGCACATACGGAGTACTACCTAAATATTTTCTGAGTGAATGAGCTCAAATGAATATGGATTATTCATGGAAGGAGGTTCCAGAATCTTCCTCCCTGTCTTGTTCTAAATTTTCTTCCATATTATTTTCTCCTTCTTTGTCACTTGAGCCTGTCATTTTTAAGTCTAGGATCCAAAAAGCCTTCTGTGCCCTGACTGGTGTGGCTCAATGGGGTGGGTGCTGTCCCATGAACAGGAAGGTCTCTGGTTCTGTTCCCAATCAGGGCACATGCCTGGGTTGCAGTTCATCCCCGGTTGGGGGCGTGCAAGTGGCAACCATCATTGTTTCTCTCACACATGGCGTGTTGGTGTTTCTTTCACTCCCTCCCCCCCTTTCCCTCTTTCTAAAAATAAAATCTTAAAAACACACAAAAAAGCCTTCTGTTGCTGCATTGAAACTTACTTTGGCTTTGATTTAATCAGAAACAAAGGAAAGTTCCTGAATATGACAGAGGAAGATAGGTTCATTTCTGTGGCATTTTCTTTTCTTCCCTCTTCATGATTTTCTCCCCGTTCTTTCTCTCAGCCTAATTGTGATATATGGGGGAAGGTGGCACTTTGTGTCAGCCTGCCTCCTTCATAGTGACAGTGGAAAGGTTCAGTGCTAGGTCTGTTTCAGTAGAAAAAGCTGCTGGTAGAGGCAGTAGAACCTTTGGTTTAGGCTGGCTGAAGTGGCAGAAAACTCTGAGGACTCCTAACCATCCCTTCTTTGTAAGTACAATTCACTGAATTCCTGAGGTGAACTGTGATGTGCATAATTAAAACTAAGTCACATGTTAGCTGGTTTAGTTTCCCATTTTTTTTCTATTCAAGTTAGTATTTTTTTTAGCACAATTCCTGGGGAAAGGCAGCTTAAGAGAATTCAAGAGGATCAGGTGACAGTGACCTTTGGCTTGTGCCCCCTCCGGTTCTAAGCCCCTCTGGATCTAAGCTTTATGTCTTGCACTTAGTAGGCTCTCAGTACATGTTTAAATAAATGAATTAGGTTTCTTTATGTAATTTCCCTGTAGAGTTTGGTGCTAAAGTAGAAGTAATTAACTGTGAACTCTTATTAATTAAATCGGTTAATTCATTGTTGAGCTGCTTCTCTGCCAGGAGCTAAGAGTACAGTAGTGAACATTATAGACCCTGCTCAAAAGGAGCTTCTGGCCCATTGGAGGAGACCGGCAAGGAAATAGACTTTAGGCCAAGTCAGAGGAGAACCGTGATAGAGCTAGTGCCACGGGAGCACACCAGTCCACAGGGTGGAGAGGCTTCCAGAAAGAGGAGATGTCTGAACAGAGGTAAGACAGATGAGTAGGAGGTAGCCAGAGAAAGAGGGGTGTAGAGGGGGGAGGGGAACAAAGTGAATGAAAGCGTAGTGGTGGGAGCATGAAAGTGCTCCGGGGGAATCTGAAGTGAGTACGGTGCAGTAGCTGGAGCACATGGGTGGGTAGGGGGAGTGATGCACGTTGGGGCTATAGAGGGACAGGCTGAGGCCAGAGGGTAATAGGTCTTAGGTGCCATGCTAAAGTCTACTGTGTAATCCAGGGGTAGTGAAGGGCCCTTAAAGGCTGAGCAAGCATTCTCTGATCACAGAGTAGCAAAAGATGTGGAGGGGGCAAGACTGGCAGAGACACAGTGTGTGCAATGACAGAGGTCAGTGTAAGGACGTAGCAGTAGAACTGGGGGTTCCAGGTCTACTTAAGAGGTAGAAGTGATGAGACTAGGGGGTTGATTGAACATCATGGATGAAGGTGAGGATTCAAGGTTGACCTCGTGCCTTTTGGCTCAGGCAGCTGGGAGGGTAGTAGGGTTATTTATCGTCATCTGAAGATATGTTTATTGATTTTTAGAGACAGAAACATCAATGTGAGAGAAACATCAATTGGTTGCCTCACGTGCGTGCCCTGACTGGGGATCGAACCCACAACCTTTTTGGTGTATGAGACCATGCTCCAACCAACTGAGCCACCTGGCCAGGGCATAGTGGTGCCATTTACTTAGGGAATTCAGGAGGCAGAGAAAATTTAATTAGTTGCAAGTATAAAAACCAACTCAAGCTCCCGGGCTTGGAATCAGGAATGAGAGATCTTTTGGGGACCTACACAGCTTCTTGTACATTTGATTCATTCTTCTTTGTCTACAGAACAGTTTCCTTTGCTTCTTAGGCTTCGTTGCAGGTGAAAGATGGCGACCCACACCTTCTTGTTTTTCATTTCCTTCCTTTTAGTGAGCAGCCCAGATTGAAACACAATCTTAGTACCAATTCTGTTTTTCTAGGAGAGATTGGTTTGATTTGGGTCACACGTCAATTAGCTGCAGCCAGGGGACAGGTTAGTACCATATTCTCTCTCCAGGTGCATTGCACAATCAAATTTCAGCTTTTGATTTATGTGAGGAGATAGGAATGGTCCATTAAATGGATAGGTGTCCTCTTTTCCGTCTTCTTGCTCTGACCCAAGCTACTTCCAGACATTGCTCAGTTGTCGATTTCATGGGCTTAGACTGCAGGGGTGTCACTCACTTTCACTGGGGGCCACATCAGCCTCGCGGTTGCCTTCAAAGGGCCAAATGTAATTTTAGGACTGTATAAATGTAACTACTCCTTAACGAGGGGCAAGGAGCAGCTCGGTGCTGCCACTGGGTAGAAACAAGGTGCCGGCCGGATAAAACAAGGTGGAAGGCAGGATTCGGCCTGCCGGCCTTGTGTTTGCCACCTGTGGCTTAGAAGATGCAGACTTTTATAATTAGGATATTTTTCTAATTTAGAAATATTTTTCTAAAATATAGAAAAATTTCTAATTAGACATTTCTAATTTCTTAGAATTTAGAAATTAGAAATATAGAAAATTAGAGGAGTCTGTTGGAAGAGTTATATTTTTTTTTAATTTTTATTTTATTTGTTCTTGTAGCAGAAGAGTTTTCTATCAGAATGCACATTTCAAAGCCAATAGGAGTTTTGTGGTTAACTGGATTAGTATTACCCATACTTTGAAATTATTTATTGAGCCCTGGCTGGATAGCTCAGTTGGTTAAGAGTGTTCTGATACACCAAAGTTGAGGTTTCGATTCCCAGTCAGGGTACATACAAGAATCAACCAATGAATGCATGAATAAGTGGTACAACAAATTGATGTTTCTCTCTCTGCCCCACCTTCCTCTTTCTCTAAAATCAATAAATTAAAAAAAAATAAATAAAAGACCAAGAAACAAAAAACAGATAGTGTTTACCCAGATAGTGGAAAGTTTAAAGTTGAAAGACTGAGATTTCACTGATTCTGGTAATTTCTGTTAATCAAGTAATTAAGAGTTGATTGAAGTGGATTAAGCTAGGTTTTATCTCTGGATGGATAGGATAGCGCGCCCCACCAACACCTGTGGGGCCCTTGCTTAATGTCTGACATTGTGTAGGCACTTCCCTGACTACGGAAGGGTATTGTTCCTACTTTACAGATGAGGAAATGGAAGTTTAGAGTACAGATGATTTGCCTAAAACCACACAATTTGGGAGTAGCAGAAAGCCGTATTTGCACCCAGATATGTTTTGTTCTATCATAGTTTCTATTAAGATAGAAGAGCCTCAGATAACCAGAAATAGGAAAGCAACAGAAGAATGAGGAGTGCAAAAATGAGAGAGAAAGTGATTCACCTAACTAAAGGACAGATACAAGCAAAAGATATTTTAGACCAAAGAGTAAAAAAAAGTTGGTGAATGTAGCTAATTGAGATTAATAGCAGAGAGGAGGGTAGTAGTGATTGAGTCTCTGTCTCTGTCTGTCTGTGCTTGGGCCCTTATTTCCTCCTTGGCTCCTGGCCCTGGCAACTAGTGATTGCTTTTTGAAGAGGGAGTCTGTCAGAACCAGAGCCTGGGAAGATAAGAGGGAAGCTGCCATCAGGAATGAGGCTCTGATAGATTAGCGGATCCCACTGGGCTTAGCTTAATGGAAAACGTCTGTTTCCGTTCTTGCTCAGCAGTCTCGGGGTGTGTGTGTCTTGTCACTCTTGGCAGCTGGAACAGAGAGGACAGAGGTGGCCATTGAGGTTCAGGCTCTTGTGAGGCCAAGGAGAAATAAAATACTTTCTTCTTAAGAGAGGCAGCCAATCTGTGCCTCCAAATCTCAGGAGTGCCTGTTCTGGCCCAGCACACTTCTCCCAGCGCTGGGTGCTCTGGTGTTTGTAGAGTTGCCCATTTCTCTCGGCCCAATGGCACAGACCCACTTAGATTACCGGTCACTGGTCTTTAGTACTCTCTGGGAATTGACTACAGCCTTCATTTAATACATTCCTGCGGAAAACAGTTTGACAGTTCCTCGAAAAGTAAGTTAGAATTACCATATGATCAAGCAATTTCACTCTTAGGTGAAAACAGTTGAAAGCAGGGACTCAGCCGAGTGGCTCAGTGCCTTGGGCGTCGTTCTGCAGAGCAGAAGGCTGCCGATTCCGTTCCCCAGTCAGGGTGCTTACCGGGGTTGCTGGTCAGGTCCCCAGTTGGGGGCGAGTGAGAGGCGACGACAGATCAGGGTTTCTCACATTCTCTCTCTTTCTCCCTCCCTTCTCCCCTCTCTAAATATAAATAAAATATTTTTTTAAATAGAAAAAGAAAAAGCAGGGCCTCAGACAGATTGTACACCACTGTCATAGCAGCACTATCCACAGTAGCCAAAATATGGCAACAGCCCAGATGTCCATAAACAGATGAGTAATCAAGTTGCCAAGGAACATTATTCAGCCTTAGAAAGGAACGCGAGACCTGGCTGGTGTGGCTCAGTGGATCGAGCACCGGCCTGTGGACCAAGGGGTTGCTGGTTTGATTCCCAGTCAGGGCGCGTGCCTGGGTTGTGGGGCAGGTCCCTGAGTGGAGACGTGAGAGAGGCAGCCAATCAGTGTTTCTCCAGCACATCCACATCGATGTTACTCTTCCTTTCTTTCTCCCACCTTTCCCCTTTCTCTAAAAAAATAAATAAAATCTTTACAACATTTTTTTAAAAAGGAATGAAATTCTGATATATGCTACAACATGGATGGGCTTTGGAGATCGTATGCTAAGTAAATGATAAGCTAGACACAAAAGGACACATGTAGTGTGATTCCACTATGTGAGGAGCCCGAGTAGGCAATTCATAGAGAGGGGAAGTAGAGCAGTGGTAGCAGCTGGGTGGGCGTGGAGAGTAGGGATGGGGGGTTAGCGTTTAACAGGTGCCGACTTCTGTTCGGGGTGATGAAAAGGTTCTGGAAACTGGTGATCATTGGACAACATTGTGAATGTGCTTAACGTCGCTGAATTGTATACTTAAATTGGTTAAAATGGTATGTTTTGTTATATGTGTTTTACTATGATTTAAAAACAACAAAACCAATATGCATCTGTACCTCTCACTATCAAGGAGGTGCTCCTGGAGTCGAAATTAAATACTGTGTGCTCAGGCTAAGCCCATTGCTTCTAGCCAGTTACTTGATAGAAGCTGAATTGATTTTCCTTTCAAATGCTCCAAGGCAGCTATATCTCTTCCTCCCTGCGCCCCTCCCCAGGGTGATTGGAGGGTACTTGGTACATCTTTTATAATTTGGATTACTCATCTCTGCTTTTTGGTACTCTAAACCAAAATTCATCATCTTTGTGAAGTATTTGGAAAATTCCTTGCTGAACTTCCTTCTGTTTCCTGTTTTCATTCAGGCCCCCACATGCCCAGAAGTGCTTTGAATGATATCTAAACTTCTTTTCATAGTGAAACAGTCAGGTCCACTTTTCCAACCTTTTCTAGGATGGGGTTTGCTAGTTATATATTTTAGCTAACTCCATCCTAGGGGCAAAAGGTGGTCCTTATTTTATTTTGGCACTCTTCCAGTCCTTTGGAACTTACTCTGTGGCTCTAGGTGGTTAGTGAATGTCTCTGAACCCTGTTCGTCAGCTTTAAGGGGTGTGCATTTATTTCTACCCCTCCTTCAAACATCAACAGACATGACCTAACAAGAGTTTAGGGGCATAGCACAGTTTTTGAGGGTCTTCTTTTAGTGTGCTGTTTTAGGGAGTCTGTCATATTTAGTGCCCATCATGAGATGATTTATAAGGGGGTTTAGTGGATTCATGTGGTAAGTTCAAAGAGGGAAGGATGATGTGAGTAGCCAGAGCAGTCCTCTAAATCCAGAAATGATAAGGTATTTATTTCTAAGGTCTTTGTACAGTTTTTTAAAATGTCAGTATAATGTAACAATCTCTGATATTTATTTATATTATTTAAATTTTTTTCATTTATTCTTTTTTTCTTTTAAAGATTTTACTTATTTATTTATTTTTTATGGGGGGGGGAAGGGAAGGAGAAAGAGAGGGAGAGAAACATCAGTGTGTGGTTGCTTCTCATGTGCCTCCCACTGGGGACCTGGCCTGCAATGCAGGCATGTGCCCCGACTGGGAATAGAATCAGTGACCCTTGGTTTGCAGGCAGGCGCTGAATCCACTGAGCCACACCAGCCAGAGATCTGTTATTGATTCTAAAGAAAGGGGAAGTGGGAGAGAAACATCAATGTGAGAGAGACACATTGATCGGTTCCCTCTTGTACCAACTCCAACCAGGGACCAAACATGCAATTTAGGCACATGCTCTGACTGGTAATCGAATGTGCAACCTTTTGGTTTGCGGGACAGTGCCCGACCAGCTAAGCCACACCAGGCAGGGCACAATCTCTGCTCTTTAAAGATAAATTGAATTTTCTGTGCATAGTTGAGGTGCCTTCAGTTCTATTAGTTGTAGGACAATCTGTCTACATTTTCACAGTGGCCACTTTCTGTCACAGTATCTGAAAAATAAGAATATATTTGTACAATTTTATAAATGTAATCATCTTAAACTTGTATAAAATTTATTTACTTGCAGATTGTTTCCATTGAACCTATTGTGTGAGATGTTAAAGTTTAAATGTGCCCGGGGACTTCATGAGACCCTTACGTGCTCCATAGTGAACGGGGAGCATGTAAGGTGGTTCTGTGCGGTCCGCTGGAAAGGATATAAGTCTTCACCATCAAAACAGGGAGGGTGGTCAGGAGCCCCGGGGGCAATGGGAGTTAGGAACAGAGAGAAAGGTTGAAAATGCTTAGGTGTTTGGGGCTTAAAGCTTTTTCTTTGGTTGAGTTTGACATCTTGGTGGACCAGAGAGAATATTAATCCTTGAACTCTTTAGAATTTTAGTTTATATATGTTTTCACTTGTAGGAGCTCAGGCAGTCTCTAGAACACCTTTGTAACATGGGTAAGTATTTCCAACTGAGGCTTGGAGAGTTAGTTAATTGGCTTATTGAGGATTCGCTAGCCAGTAAGTGGCAAAGCTGAGACTCAAACCTGTATTTCTGATTTTGTGTCTGGTACTTTCTTGGCTGTGCCTTGTGGGATCTAGTAGGGTCTGGTCAGTGTGGCTCTGAAGCCTGGACAGCTCGGCGCAATGTTGTTGCAGAAGCGTGGGAGCCCAAACTACCTCAGCCATTATTTAACTTCTCCAAGCCTTGTTTTTCTTAACGTAAAGTTGAGATATCAATGCCTACCTTGAAATGTTATTTTAAGGACCAAGTGAACGATTGTAAGTTGCATGACACATAGTATCCTTTCCTCTACTACCCTCTCTTAGTCCTCACAGTTAAATACTGAGACATAAGTGGTTTTTTTAAAATATATTTGGCAGAAAATAATTAAAATATTCTGTACAGACTACTGTGCAGCAGGGTTGAATACAGGGCCTTTGTTGTCAGAGTAGAGACAAGAATACACACATGAAAAATGTAACATTTCCAGAGCAAAGCACAAATAAATCAGGATTGGTGTGATCCTATCCCAACAAATCAGTGACACAGAGTAAAAAAGTACAAGGTGAGATTCTCCAGGAAGACTTCTCAGGAGTTTGGAATAAGGAAATACAGAGTGCAGATTGACAGGAGAGTGAGTGTTGGTAGTGACACAGGTACAGGGAGAGAGAGTTCTAAGTCAAGGGACTTACGTGAAAGAAAGCA
This sequence comes from Anoura caudifer, assembly GCA_004027475.1. NCBI lineage: Eukaryota > Metazoa > Chordata > Mammalia > Chiroptera > Phyllostomidae > Anoura > Anoura caudifer. The sequence continues at coordinate 54,909 of PVKU01006038.1, forward strand.
CAAATATAGGAACAAGTCTTTGAAGTGATATTTGAACCACACTTGATGCCCTTAACTCTTACTGCCTTTATTACAGTTATTTGGATATTTGTCATTCTTCTTATTGGACTGGAAGGTCTTTGAAGGAAGGGACTTTTTTCATCATCATGGCATGCACAGAAAATCTTTGAAGGACACTGGAATGAATGGTCCAGGTTTTGCCTCTGGAAACCAGCAAGCCGAGTCTGCATGCTCCAGGTCCCGCAGGGTGCCCTGTGGGCTTCGTGGACCAATATCATAGCTGTAACCCAGACACGGGACACCATTTGGGAAGCCCTGTGTACATACATAGCACGGAGTAGAATAGGGCCTGTGTAGAATAGGCTCCGTCTCTCTTTTAAAAGATTTATTTAGCCCTGGCTGGTGTGGCTCAGTGGACTAAGCACCAGCCTGTAAACCAAAGGGTCACTGGTTCAGTTCCCAGTCAGGGCACATGCCTCGGTTGCATGCCAGGTTCCCAACAAGGGGCACATGAAAGGCAACTGCACGTTGATAAAGATTTATTTAGTTTGAGAGAGAGGCTAAGGGAGGGAGAGGCAGAGAGAAACATCAATGTGTGGTTGCTTCTCACGCGCCCTCTACTGGGGACCTGGCCTAATGCAGGCATGTGCCCTACACTGGGAATCCTACCAGCGACCCTTTGGTTCCCAGGCTGGTGCTTGATTCACTGTGCCACGCCAGCCGGGGCTGGGGAATACTTCTAAAAATAAAATGTTAAACTTGCTGTTCATTTGCCTTGCAACTTTCTGATATTTGAAGATACTGAGAACTGGTATTAAGTTAAAAGTTTAGATATTTTCAGTGTGAGAGCTTGTGTTAGAAACAGTTCTGATGAGTCAGAGAGATAACACAGATGACCTCTCGTCTGGCCCCAAATTCTCAGTCATCATTTGCTTGCCTTCTTTCTGGACACAAACAACTGTTTGGCAGACAATAGATCAAACTTGGAGAGGGAATGGATTTCTCCAATGGCCTTGACCTTTAATGCCTCATGGAAGAGTAGTTAACACACCGCTTAATCCCACTGGAGTTCCCAGACCTGTGGTAATGTAGTCTGTAAAGTGGTTTTAGAAGTGAAGCTGAGATTGGGTGAGATTGTGGGCCAAATCCCATTTATCTTCTAGTGGGCAGACTTACAGGAAGAAGAATGGGTATAGCTTTTTATTTCCACCAAAGACTAAATGAGAGGAAATAGTTTTAATTTAAAGGAATAGAAATTGATGCCAAGAAGGCTGTGCAACAGGTCTGGGATGGGGAGCGAAAGAGGAGGGGAGGTCAGCGCATACCCATTCTCTGATGTTGGAGAGCAGCACGGGGGCTCTGCCTCGGGCAGGGCCTGGGTAGGTGTGCCCCTTGTGCAGAGGTGGAGCCCAGAGGTGGCCGCTGTTGTCCAGTTCTTCGTATGTGCTTTACCTAATGTGTTTCCTCCACCATTCTTAAACAGTGAGGCCTTCATTCGATTTATTTATTTTTTCCTTAGTCAGATTCCGAGGAAGATGAACCCACAAAGAAGAAAACTGTCCTTCAGGTAAGCTTTGTGACATAATAGAAGCCATTTCTTCTCTTCCCATATTGCTTCCTGAAAGACAGGATTTACAGTGCTCAGCGGTTTCTAAATCAGCCAAACACAGGTATTTAAGGATTGACTATTTTAAGTATGATTACTGTTTACTTTGATAACATGAGATCTTGTGCTTCTGTGCCCTGTCTTCACTGTCCCCTGGTTGTAGGGTGGTGGTGGCACCTCTCGTACAGGACAGGTAGTGATAGGGAGACGAATAGGAACTCAGTTCGATTCATTACATGTCCGGGAGAAGGATTATAGGGAGGGCAGTATAAACAACGAATGGGTCAAAATGATATTAGGAAACATCATGTATGTTTTATTTATTTATTTAAAAATTGTCTTTAAATTTTTACTTTTCAATTAAAGTCGACATACGATATATATTAGTTTCATGTGTACAGTGTGTGATTAGACATTTATATAACCTAGAAAGTGATCACCCCTTTCAAGTATCCACTTGACATCTTACATAGTTATTAATATTATTGACTCTGCTGTGCTTTACATCCCCATGACTATTTTATAACTGCCAATTTGTATTTCTTAATCCCTTTTTGATTCAGCCCCTTATCCCCCCTCTCATCTGGCAACCATCAACTTGTTCTCTGTATTTATGAGTTTGTTTTCTAGAATATCTGTATTTTAAAATTGTCCATCTTCTCTGTCTCATTTTTAACCTGGAAAATAAAAACTTAAATAGCATTTACCGTGTACCAGGCACTGTTTTAAGTGCTTCAGTAGCATTTAATTGATTTAACCCTTATAATATTACCTAAGTCGTAGTGTTATCATCCCTGTGTTATGCACAAGGAAACTGAGAGCTCAAGGTCAGACAGCTGCGGGGGGCAGAGCTGGGCTCTAGACTTAGGCAGTCCGCCTCTGCAGTCCCAACTGTGACCTGCTGCGTTTGGCTGCTGCTCCGTGGTCAAGGCTAGAAGTCCTCCACCAGACAGTGCCAAGAGATGATGTCTCTGCTGTTTGCTCTGTTTCCTCATCCCAGTTTTTTTATTCTGGCTCCCAAGATCGTCTTCCTGTTCTACTCCACACTCGGTGTGGATCAGAGTTGGTTCTGTCTTCCTAAGGTGGTTGTCTCGTGATTCAGATGTACGATGCTGAGTCACTTCCCTAACTCTGTTATGGTGTCAGTTCCACTGCTGAGAGGTCTTAGGAGGATGGAATGTGGGAGTTAGAAAGATAACTGGCCAGACTGACACCATGTCCATATTTGTGAGGGAGGAAACTGGCGTGCTGAGACTGAAGGAGGTCAGTTGTTTTCCTGCTACCAAAGTGGCTTCCTGGAGGAGGTAGACTGGCATAAAAGTGATAGGAGGACACTGGCTCAGATCAGAAGACACGTAAAGTGCAGTCTTCAAGGGGGTTGGAAGAGATGCATATTGTAGATGGAGAAACTGAGCTGTTAGGGCGGAGTGGGGACCCAGCACTGCACAGGGATGTAGCCATGATGCAGGTGGCATCTGAGAAGTTGAACACTTCCCAGGATAAGCTGAGGATGTGTTCTGCCTGGCACCTCGCTGGGTTCCTATGACTCTGAGCGTCTGGGATCTGCCAGCCTAGAGGGACTCAAACCTGTGAGCAAGGAGGACGAGGGGAGGAGCCCATTTTCCGGGTGAACAGTTCTGTCTGGCCTACTTGACTCAAAAATCTTATTTATGTGTCTGGGCATTTCTTAGCTGAGAGTGCTGTAGTACACTGGTACTCAAAGACCAATGGCCTTATTCCATTCTCCTTTTTCAAATTGGCTCTTCCCTCAGCTTTACAGTTAGATCAGTCTGCCCTGTAGCATATTGAAAGCAAAGTCTGAGAGATTCTTATGAATACATTAAATGCTTGACTCGGGTGTAAACAAGCCGAGTATAATGCATCTGTGGGACTTTCCTTGGGCAAGGGAGGGGCCTTTTGGCAACACATATGTACGTCTCTTTTGGACAGAGCCTTGTTCTTGACTTTGAGTACCAACCCAAAGGAAGCAGCAAGTTTCCATGTTGAGAGGAACCTTCAGGACATGGAAAGAGGTTGAGTGAGCAGCTGGAGAGAGCCCTGGGCTTATTGGGAAGAAAGATGAGGTGAAGAGCATCATAGTTGCCAAATGCACAGAATCAGGAAAGGCTCTGTGACAGAGGGCAGTGGGGCTGGGTTGGCATGGGGCCAACCAAAACTGTGATGACATCTTACTTTGGGACAAGCAGGCGGCAGAAGGGCCTGAGATAGGACTTAGGCCCAGGTTGCTGAAGGTGAGATGGCAACAGGATAGGTAAGATTTTAGGCTGGAGCACATACCTGTAATTCTTGTTCTTGATGTTAGTGGTGCATATCATAATGTTTCACTTGTCATCTTTCTTCCCTCCTTCCCCAAACCCGGGCTCACCAGGGATCTGGCCAGGGGACCGGTTTGTCCGCCTTGCTTCCCCAACCTAAAAACCTGACTGTGAAAGAGACTAACAGGTTGCTCCTGCCCCATGCCTTCTCTCGGAAACCCTCGGATGGCTCCTCTGACACTAAGCCCTCCAGACAGGCCTCAAAGACCAAGCCCTCCTCTCTTGTCCCTGTTGTGGGTACCACAACCACCACTCCGTCGCCCTCTGCCATCAAGGCTGCTGCCAAGAGTGCTGCCCTGCAGGTGACGAAGCAGATCACGCAGGAGGAGGATGACAGTGATGAGGAAGTAGCCCCTGAGAACTTTTTCTCCCTCCCGGACAAGGCTGAGCCACCTGGAGTTGAGCCATATCCTTACCCCATTCCCACTGTCCCTGAAGAGCTGCCTCCAGGCACGGAACCAGAGCCGGCCTTCCAGGATGATGCAGCCAATGCCCCCCTTGAATTCAAGATGGCAGCGGGCTCAAGTGGGGTCCCTTGGATGCCTAAGCCTGGGGATGACTACAGCTACAGTCAGTTCTCCACATACGGCGATGCCAATGCTGCTGGTGCTTACTATCAGGTGGGTAGGAGGAAACGCTGGCCGTCAGGGAGAGCTTTCGGCCAGTGAGACAGCCTCTGGGGCATCACTAGCTGAATTAATAAATCTTCTAGTGGTTTTCCTGTATTTATTGGGCCTAAAGACATACTACTTTTATTTTTTGTGTTTATTTTTTTAAGATTTTATTTGTTTTATTTTTAGAGAGAGGGGAAGGAAAGGAGAAAGAGAGGTAGAGAGACATGGATGGGCAAAATAATTTTATCAGTAGCCTCTCTGATGCCCCCAACTGAGGACCTGGCCCACAACCCAGGCGTGGCCCTGACCAGGAATCCAACTGGCAACCTTTTGGTCTGTAGGCTGGTGCTCAGTCCGGTGCGCAAAACATACTACCTTTATTCTGAACCATATTTGGTCTAAAATTCCCTGTTTTGACATCTAACAGGTAGAACCACATAATTGACACCTTGATTCTGAAAATAGTCTTACTGGAGTAGCTACTGGGAGATACAGAGAGAAGGAAGAAGAGAAGTGGTCTTTAACTTAGAAATCCAAGGTAGTTCCACAGATGTGGATGATGAAGATAAGTAAACTGTGGCCTAGACTTCCGATCGCAGTGAGACCAAGAAGAGTTCCTGGAGGTGGAGAGTACTGAGAACACAGAAAGGAAGGGGAGAGGTGGGACTGGAGAGGAAGGAGGGAATCTGGAGAGTTGAATGAAAAGGGGGAATAAGGAGACTCGTGAGGCCTTCACCTGTTCATGAGAAGTTGAAAGGACCCAGGCAAGGCCCGGAGAGGGGAAACTAGGGGGCCACAGTTGGGCTGTGATAGAGAATGAGGTCTGAGGGTGGGTTGGGTTTGAATCCCAAGCTATATGTGTCTGGGCAAATCCTGAACTGTCTCTCTGAGTCTCAGATTTCTCAGCTATTGAATAGGAATGATAATGGTAATCTCATAGGGTTGCTAGAATTACATTAGCTTAGCATGGTGCCTGGAACACAGTAAACGCTCAGTAAATAGTTATGATAACTTTTTATTCAAATGTTATTTAGAAGAGCTATCTAGATTGTTCTGTGTGGCCTCAGAGAGTGAGGGTATAGGATGCCAGGTTGTAAATAGGTTTAAGAAGACTTTCCCAGTAGTCAGAGCTTCTCTGGTTGGAGAGGGATGCTAGGAGTTTGGGGAAGTTTGGAGAAGTAGTGGTTGAGCAGAGGCAGTTGGCTGGTCCCGGCTGGGCAGCTGTAAAAAGTTTTCCTGCCAGACTGGGGGGGGTACTTGGAAGGCTTAAGTCGTTTTGTGATTTTCTGACTGGTCAGCGTTAATCTTGTGTTCAGGCTGGGCATGGATAGGGACCCTTTTCAGATCAAAGACTTTAAACAGTTGTGTTTCTTAGGTATTTGCTGTTAAACCTTGTGTCCTATAGCTGATCAGGGACTAATCTATCTTTCCTAAACATTGTTAGAAGGAAGGAGGAAGATGAGAGTGTTTTGACCTTTTTAGTGCAAAAAAAAAAAAAAAAAAAAAAAAAAAAAAAAAAAAAAAAAAAAAAGCCTTGACAGGTAGACCTCGGTTACAACATTGTCCCCATACGCCAAGGTTGTAGGTTTAATCCCTGGTCAGAGCACGAAGAAAATCAGCCAATCAGTGCATAGATGAGTGGAACAACAAATGGATGTTTCTTTCTCTCCCCCTTCCTCTCTCTCTAAAATGAATGAATGACTGAATACAAATTTATTTTAAAAGATGCTATTTAAATCAGAAACCTGGTTTACATTCAGCAAATGAATATCAAAATGGATTCTGTATCCAGTTCTAAACACCATTGAGGGAGTCTATGCAAATTAAGGCACCTAATTTATTTATTTTGTTTATTTTTTTTAAAGGTTTTATTTACTTTTAGAGAGGGGAAGGGAGGGAGAAAAAATAGGAGAGAAACATCAGTGTGTGTGGGTGCCTCGAGCGCCCCCTACTGGGGACCTAGCCCACAACCCAGGCATGTGCCCTGACTAGGAATTTAGCCAGTGACCATTTGGTTCTCAGGCCAGCATTCAGTCCACCAGGCCACACCAGCCAGGGCAAATTAAGGCACTTTAAATACACTGGAGGACCCTGTAATGTAAATATCTTATTGTCAGTACAGGTGACCCTTAAACATGGAGGGGGCTACGGGGCTGACACCCTCCCATCTCCCACAGAGTTAGAAGTCCTCCTATAACTTTCCATTCCCCAAACACCCAGCTGCTTACAGCCTTCTGTTGACTGGAGGCCTTACCAATAACATGAGTAGACAATTAACATATATTTTATATATTGTATATATTATATACCTACCGTACTCATAATAAAGTAAACTAAAGAGAAAAATACCTTTGCAGTATGAGGGGGAAAATACATGGGTAAGTGGAGCCCTGGAACTCAAATTCCTGTTATTCAATGGTCAACTGTACTTTTATGGAAAATCATGCTCTCATCACTCTGGATTTTTATGTAGTACTTGTGACCTACTAATTCTTAGATCTTATTTTCCATTTAGGTCACTGTAAAGTGAATGTTCTTAGAGGGGCGTTTTCCTTGGCATTTTGGACAAAGATAGAAGGATTAGGAAAAGGTGTGGTCGGGGTGGAAACAGTGTCCCAGCCCTGTGGCTGCCTGGCTTGGCCTCAGCAGGGGCCTTGCCTTCTTCTTAGCGTCCACAACATCCGGGTAGTTCACCCTTAAGAGGAATTTTGCGAACCAAAAACCTGGTGACACAAACCTGGTTTGGTGCTAGCTTTCTAAATCCCATGCCACCCGTGTAGTGGTTGATTTTACGCGGAGACCTGAAGCCTCCCTGCCCATTCATTATTACAGGCAGTCTCCCTGTTGTGCACAGAGGCTCTAAGTAGGATGAGGAGCAGAAACGATATGCCCTCACACCTTCTCACCCCTCTCACCTCGGAGCTTATTAGGGTCGTATGGGCCGGAGGAGCAGAGCTCCGGGCACAGCAGACGTAAAGGGTGGGAATCACTCTTGGGAAGCAGCCGAGGGAACAGGGTGTAAACTGAAGCAAAAGAGAACATCTTATTTCTTGTAATCCTTCCCTAAAAAATACCCATCCCTCTGGATGGTGCCTATCAGAAAAGCTGAAGAAATTGCTCTTGAGTTGAGGTCCTTAGGACCCGTGCCTTTAACTGGTCCATTTGAGGGGTCTGTAGCATGGGTGTCACTGTTGCCTCTTTCCGGAGGGTTTTCTCTGTTCCTGGGCAGACCTTGTTGTCCCCTCTCCACGATGCCCTCAGTTGGTGAGTTTTTTCTTTCCTTGGCTGCAGGATTATTACAGTGGTGGCTACTATCCTGCACAGGACCCGGCCCTGGTTCCCCCCCAGGAAATTGCTTCAGATGCTTCTTTCATCGATGACGAAGCAGTAAGTCAAAGTGCAAGTGACCATGCTTGACCCACAGATAAATCTGAAGCTAAGGGAAATTCTTTTTTAAACTATATTTAGTTAGGATTAGGTGTGGTAGCATATAACAGAATTTCCAAATAATAGGGCTTCTGTAAGAGAAGGTATTATTTTCCTCCTAAAAGATTAGTGGTAGGCAAGCCAGGCAGGGCTGGTGGGACCACCCCACAAAGTTGTCAGGGATCCAGTCCGCTTCTGATTATTATTTTAAGGTTGTGATCTTTATTCATGTGGTCAATGATAGCAGCTAAGGCTACAGCGGTCATATCTGCATTTTATCTACCCCTCTAGTAAGGGTGGAAAGAGAGAAAGAAGGGACATTTTCCTTTCTCTTTTAGGAGACTTTACAAAAGTTCCTAAGTTCACTTCCACTTCTATTTCATTGACTAGAATTTGGTCACATGGCCTTGTCTAGTTGTAGGGGAGCCTAAGAAATGTAGTCTTTTAGTTGAGTTGATAATATTCCTAGCCTAAATATTGGGTTCATTCACATGACAAGAAAAGGGGAGAATGGATTTTGGGAGGGAACAGCAACCACAGTAAATAATCCTTGTGTTCCATATAACTGGATCCCCTGCTGCTCAGCTCCCCAGCCTCAGCACAAGGGGATATGAAAACCCCATGTCCTGCAGCCATCAGGCCACATTCAGGATATAAAGTATTGTTTCATCTTTAGGGATGTCACAGCCTGTTCGGGGGGGGCAGTGGAGAAACAGAGGGTGCTACCTCATTCCATGCAGGTTCTTATAAAAAACTTTTTCTACTTACCTGTTCACAGAAGGGTGTCCATACCTTTGCATACTTGCCTGTCTGTGGTTAATAACTGCGTTCATCCACTCTCCTATGCATGTCCTGGACAAGTTCCATAGTTACGTTCTTTTTGTTCTAAGCCTAGGAGGCATCAGGGAGGTCATCCAGTTGGCAAAAGTTAGTTTCTTGTGGGTAGAGTGACCCTAGAGGCCTCACCAATGCTCAGACAGGGACCTGAGTCTCACCGAAGTTTCTGAGTGTTTTAATTTGATTCCTCAGAACCCATACTCCCTTCCAGGCACATCTTTGGTGTGACTGAAGTGATCTGCATGTTTTGTGAGGAGGAAGAGGAAAGAGTGAGGTCTCCTAGGGAACTTCCCAGGCCCTTTTCCGTGAAGGTCCCTTTCTACCCAGCTGTCTGTTTTCCCTCACGGATGTATGCTCTGCGGTGGGCTCTGCTGAATTGGTGATGCCAAACTAATGAGAAGAACAGACATGAAAAGAACAGACTTTTAGAGAATTCCTAGATTTTTTTTTATACCAAATTCTTAATTTGAAAACTATATGCAATCCTTTTAGGCACATACAATTTATAGTAATTTGAGTGCAAATTCATACCAGTTATTCTCAGTACTCACTTGTGTTTGGAAATGTCTCTTGACCTTCCTTTCCCTGAGTCCTGGAGAACTGAGATGTAACGTGCATCTGGAATCAGGGCAGCTTGGTAGGTGCAGGGTGAAGGAATATATTACACAGAAGGGAAGTGAGGGTGCAGTGGAATTGGGGAGTCGTGAAACCATTCTGTAAAATATGGATCCCTAGCCACATCTCCTTATCCCCCGCCCAGATCCCTACTTCTGCGTTTTGTGGTTTTGTTTTTGTTTTTTTCTCCTTTTCCAGTTTAAGCGGCTGCAGGGCAAGAGGAACCGAGGTAGGGAAGAGATCAACTTTGTGGAGATCAAAGGGGATGACCAGCTCAGTGGGGCCCAGCAGTGGATGACCAAGTCATTGACAGAAGAGAAAACCATGAAGTCATTCAGCAAAGTAAGTGGGAAAGATCTGTTGGGTGGCAAACTTGGGAGGCCCCCTAAGTCCTGCTCCCTACTGTTACCGTCACAGCACCTTTAGCAAACACCTCTTGTCAATGTTACTGGAGTTTGCACCGAGCCTCACAGATGCTGCTCCTGCCTTCCAGCACTTTGTGGCACTTGGCTGTCCATCTGGATTGTGAAGTCTGCTTGCTGAGATGAATGGTGGGACCGTTTCCCAGTTGGGAAGATCTCTGATATGTTGACAGAATCCACAGCTGCTCTACCCTCTCCCTGTAGTGATATCCCTCTCTCCATCCCATTGAACTGTAGGCGCAAAGCTTGCAGAGTTTTGTGGGCTTTCCTTGCAGAGTTTACAGTGTAGCTGGGAAAAAGATTTAAGGACAGCTTTGAGGTGTGGGTGCCACAGAGCCTCAGAAGTCCTGGGTGCTAGGTTCTGAGTGTGCAAGCCCCCTTCTCTTCATTATTTATTGTAGCCACCTGTGACCTTTTCACATGCTTTATTCCTCACATTCCCACACTGCCATCCCACCTTTTCTGGGCTAGTTGTCTTCAGTCAGAATGATGAACATCACTTCACCTAGTAGCTGAGTACAGCAAATGTGGACATTTATGAGCCTGACACAGGGGGAGAATGTCGGGGAGCTCTGGATTCTAGCCCAGCACCAGCAAGGTCAAGGTCGGGCATCTTATTCCCTTCTCCTCCTCCTGTTTGCTTTGTTCAGTAGCCACAGATGGTCATTGGAGCCCTAGCCATTTGTTTTAACTGAGTGTTGGCGGTCCTAGAGGACACAGCAAGGATAGTGGTTAGAGAGCATAGATCCATCATCATTTACTGGAAACACCACTTAGAGCTTGCTGTACTGACTGGGGCGAGAGGTGTCCTCACATAGTGATAGTGACTGTTGTTAGCACTCACCGTGGACCAAGAATGGAGCTGGATGTTTTATATTTATCAGCTTTAACTCTCACATTAAATGACATTAAGTAAAGCAAGGGGTTAGGGTTTGCTATTTTCCCTGGTCCAAGTTTTCTTTCCACCATCTCGTTGTACTGAGCTAGATTTAAAAAAAAAAAAAAAAAAAATTATTTATTTTTAGAGAGAGGAGATGGGAGGGAGACAGAGAAGAAGAGATATATCAAACATGATATACGAGAGAAACATCTATCAGTTGCCTCTCGCAAATCCCCATCTGGGGACCTGGCCTGCAACCCAGGCATGTGCCCTGGCTGGGCATTGAACTGTCAACCTTTTGGTTTGCAGGCCGGCACTCAGCCAGGGCATGCCTTCTTTTTAAAAAAATAAAAATAAAAACAAGCTCAAGCCCTGGCTGATGTGGCTCAGTGGACTGAATGCTGGCCTGCGAACCAAAAGGTTGTGGGTTTGATGCCTAGTCAGGGCACATGCCTGGGTTGCAGGCCAGGTCCCCAGTAGGGGGTGCGCAAGAGGCAACCACACACTGATGTTTCTCTCCCTTTCTCCCTCCCTTCCACTCTCTAAAAATAAATAAAATCTTAAAAAAAAAATAGAAAAAGGAAGGCAAAGATTCATTTCCTTTCCTTGCAGAGTTTACGGTGTAGTTGGGAAAAGATTTAAGGACACTTGAGTGTAAATGATTGCAGTGCAAATTGATTACATGAGTGCTGAGGAGACTCTAGAGAGGAGGTTTGGGAGTTGGGTGGGACTGATTAGGAAGCTTCTAGTCTGAGAAAACACTGGCAGAGGACAGAAAAAGTACAGAACAAAAGCCCAAACCAACACAGATTTTGACAGATCATTTGCATCAAAGTTTAGTTAGGGGTTCAGTGCTGTTACGGGTGGAGGCTGGAAGATTGGAGAGAGGTGGAGTGATTATGGTGAAAACCCTAGTTCCAGGGAAGCTGTTGGGACTTGCTAGAATGGGGGCAGCGGGGATTCAGCCAAAGGTGATTGATGGGAGGGAGTTTGGTAAGCAGTAGGTAGGAGGCTGGCTAGACATCTGCACTGGCTGGGGAGTAGGGGACAGAGATGGATAGGACTCAAGGGGTTGTGAGATGGGAGGGAGGGTGCCCGTGCTCTGGCACTTAAGCTGTTTTAGAGTGACTATAGGCAATACAGCTGGTATCAGATGTTCACTGTGGGCAGAGCTTGGTGCTGGGGGTTGCTAAGAAAGAGAAGACAGAATCCCCACCATAGAGTATTATCAGTCTAATGGGGATATTAGCAGGCTATTTCAAGTGAGTATTCTTGAGCTTGGCTTTTGCATATAAGGGCTTTAATAAAAATAACTGCTTTGTAAGTATATAGACATAAAAAATAGCTCCAAGCTCACTTTCCCCCCCCAGAATTTGGGCAGTGTTATTGTTTTCTCAGTCCCCTGCATCACACTGTCTAGGCACCTGAGAAACTTCCTGCTTTTCTTTCTATGGATTAATGCTTGTGTTTTCTTCTTTTGCAGAAGAAAGGTGAACAGCCAACAGGCCAGCAGCGGCGGAAACACCAGATCACATATCTGATTCATCAGGTGAGAGCGCTGAGGGCCCTGGCTTGCCTGGCAGGGTCCCTATAAACACCGGAATTTGGAGGCTGAGATCTGCACTGCAAGCTCAGCTGCCAGGCACCTACCTGCTCTGGGCAGGCATTCTGTCCTGTTCTCCATGTGGCCACTAGGGGGTGTGTGTCCTTCAGAATTACTTCACGTAAGACTCGAGTATAGGTGCTTAAACTCTGTAAGTGAAAATTCAGATATCTGAAATGTAAGTGCATAGGGAGTGAAATAGTTTATCACAGTGTTTGTAAATTTATTTTTGTCAGTTACAGTTGACACTCAATATTTATATTAGTTTTGGGTGTACAGCATAGTGGTAGGCATTTATATCATTTACAAAATGATTCCTCCAGTAAATCTAGTACCCACCTTGCGCTATATGTAGTTATTACAATATTATTGACTATATTCCCTACACTGTACTTTACATCCCTGTGATTATTCTGTGACTGCCAATGTGTACATCCTAATCCCTTCACTTTTTTCACACAATCATCCAACATCTCCCCACTCCCAGTCTGGCAACCATCAGTTCCCTGTATCTGTAAGTCTGTTTCTGTTTTGTTTATTTGTTCTTTAGGTTCCACATATAAGTGAAATCATATGGTATTTGTCTTGCTTTGTCTGATGTATTTCACTTTGCATAATACCCTCTAGATTCATTGATGTTTTATTGTAAATGGTAAGATTTCATTGTTTTTATGGCCAAGTAATAGTCCATTGTATGTACAGGGTCTGGCAGAAATAATGCCCTTTGAAAGCAAAATTATAAGCATGTAATTCTGTAATATAACAGTATCACACTCAAGCACAGCATATGACATTTTAGGTGAAATGGTAAAATTAAAATGATAAATTATTACATCCATATCATTACCCTACCAGCCACACTCAAGCAGGCGTTATTTCTGCCAGGCCCTGTATATATCACATCTTCTTTATCTAGTTGTCTATGGATGGGCACTTAGGTTGCTTCCATATCTTGGCGATTGTAAGTAATGCTACAATAAATATAGGGATACATACATCTTTTCAAATTAGTGTTTTGAATTTCTTCAGATAAATACCTAGAAGTGGTATTGTTAGGTCATGAGGTAGTTCTATTTTAAATTTTTTGAGGAAGCTCCATACTGTTTCCCGCAGTGGCTACACCAATTTGCAATCCCACCAGTGGTGCACAAGGGTTCCTTTTTCTCCACATCCTCACCAGCACTTTTTATTTGTTGATTTATTAATGATAGCCATTCTGGCAGGTGTGAGGTGATATCTCATTGTGTGGGTTTTTTTTTTAAAGATGACTTATTTTTTAGAGAGAGGGGAATGGAGGAAGAGAAGGTGAGAAACATGGAGTGTGAGAGGTAACAGTTCCCTCTTGCACGCCTCCAACTGGGGACCTTGCCAGTAACCCGGGCACATGCCCTGACTGGGAATTGAACCTGAAACCATTTGGTTTACAGCCCAGAGCTCAATACACTGAACCATACCAGCCAGGGCTCATTGTGGTTTTAAATTGCATTTTTCTGGTAATTAGTGACATTAAGCATCTTTTCATATGTCTGTTGGCCATCTGTATGTCTTCTTTGGAAAAATGTCTGTTTAGGTCCTCTACCCATTTTTTAACTGGATTGTTTATTATTTTAGTGTTACGTTGTATGAATTCTTTATAAATTTTGGATATTAACCCCTAATTGGATGTATCATTGGTGAATGAATATCTTCTCCCAATTGGTAGGTTATGTTTGCATTTTGTTGGTGTCCTTTGCTGGGTAAAAACTTTTTAGTTTGATATAGTCCCATTTGTTTATTTTTTGTTTATTTGTTTCCTTTGCCTGAGGAGATATATCTGAAAAAATATTACTAAAGGCAATGTCAGAGAGTTTACGACCTATGTTTTCATGTAGTTTTATTGTTTTGGGTCTTACATTTAAGTCTTTAATTCCTTTTGAGTTTATTCTTGTATATGGTATAAGAAGGTGGTCTACTTTCAATTTTTTGCATCTGTCTCTTCTGTTTTACTGACATCATTTATTGAATAGATTGTCTTTACCCTATTGTGTATTCTTGCATCCTTTGTATAGATTCATTGACTACATAGGTGTGGATTTATTTCTGGACTCTATTCTGTTCCATTAATTATGTCTGTTTTTGTGCCAGTACTAGGCTGTTTTGATTATTATAGCCTTGTTGTGTAGTTAGATATCAGGTAATGTGATACCTTCAACTTTATTGTTCTTTTGATGGGGATTGCATTAAGTAAATAGATTGCTCTGTGTAGTATGGACATTTTAATGATGTTAATTCTTCCTGTTCATGAGCACAGTATATGCTTTCATTTATTTGTATCTTCTTCAGTGTCTTTCTGGCTTTAATTTTTTGAGTACAAGTCTTTTACCTCCTTGGTGAAATTCATTCCTTGGTGGGGTTTTTTGTTTTTTGTTTTGGATGCAATTGTAAATAGGATTGCTTTCTTAATTTCTCTTTCTGACAGTTTGTAATTGGTGCATAAAAATGCACCTGATTTTTTACTATTAACTTTGTATTCTGCTACTTTACTGAATTCGTTGATCAGTTCTAATAGATTTTGGTGGAGTCTTTATGGTTCTCTTTATATAGTATCGTGTCATCCACAAATGACAGTTTTACTTCTTTTCCAATTTGGATGCTCTCCCTTCCTCCCTCCCTTCCTTCCTCCCTCCCTCCCTTCCTTTCTTTCTCTCTCTCTCTCTCTCTCCCCCCTTCTCTCTTTCTCTCCTTTATCTGATTGCTGTGGCTGGGACTTCCAATATTATGTTGAAAAAGAGTGGTGAAAGTGGACATTATCGTTTTGTTCCTGATCTTATGGGAAATGCTTTTAGCTTTTCCCTATTGTGTTTGATGTTAGCTGTAGGCTTCTCATATATGGCCTTTATTATGTTGAGATATGTTCCCTCCGTTACCACTTTGCTGAGAGTTTTTATCATAAATGGATTCCGGAGTTTGTCAAATGCTATTTTTGCATTTATTGATATGATAATGTGATTTTTATCCTTCATTTTGTTTGTGTGGTTTCTCATGTTAATTGACATGCAGATACTGAACCAACCCTGCATCCCAGGAATAAATCCCACTTGATTACGGTGTATGATCTTTCTAATGTATTGATGGGTTTGGTTTGCTAGTATTTTGTTGAAGATTTAATTTTTAATTTTTAATTTTTAATTTTTTTTAGATTTCATTTATTTTTCGAAAGAGGGGAAAGGAGAGAAAGAGAGAGGGAGAGAAACATCAATGTGTGGTTGCTTCCCATGCGCCCCCTACTGGGGACCTGGCCCACAGCGCAGGCCTGTGTCCTGACTGGGAATCAAACCGGCGACATGCATTCAATCCACTGAGCCACAACAGCCAGGGCTTGTTGAAGATTTTTGCATCTATGTTCATCAGTGCTATTGGCCTATAATTTTATTTTTTTGTAATGTTTTGGAATCAGGGTAATGCTGGCCTCATAAAATGACTTTGGAAACCTTCCCTTTTCTTGGATATTTTGGAGTACTTTGAGAAGGATAGGTGTTACTTTTTCTTTTCCTCCTCCTCCTCCTCCTTCTCCTCTTGCTCTTTCTCCTCCTCCTCTGCTTGGCACCCCCTGCCCTCCAGCAATCCTCACCCACCTTAGTTCATGTCCATGGGTTTTGCATGTAAGTTCTTTGGGTTCTTCATTTCCTATACTAGTCTTAATATCCCCCTGTCTATTTTGTATCTACCAATTACACTTTTTAATCCCTGCACTTTCCCCCCATTCTCCCCCTTTCCTCTTCCCACTGATAACCCTCCAAATGATCTCCATGCGTGTGATTCTGTTCCTGTCCTATTGTTTGTTTTTTAATTTATTTTTTATTTTATTTTTTTAAAGATTTTATTTATTTATTTCTAGAGAGAGAGGAAGGGCGGGGAGAAAGAGAGGGAGAGAAACATCAATGTGTGGTTGCCTCTCATACTCCCCCAAATGAGGACCTGGCCTGCAGCCCAGGCATGTACCTTGATTGGGAATCAAACCAGCGACCCTTTGGTTCTGAGGCCGGTGCTCAATCCACTGAGCCACACCAGCCAGGGCATTTTAATTTTATTTATTTATTTATTTACTTACTTACTTATTTATTTTATTTATTTATTTAGATTCAGTTGTTGAGAGCTGTGAATTTGCTGCCCTTTTAATGTTCATAATTTTGATCATCTTCTTTTTCTTAAATAAGTCACTTTAACATTTCATGTAATAATGGCTTGGTGGTGATAAATTCTTTTAGCTTTACCTTGTATAGGAAGCACTTTATCTGTTCTTCCATTCCAAATGATAACTTTGCTGGATAGAGTAATGTAGGTTGTAGGTTCTTGCTGTTCATCACTTTGAATACTTCTTGCCAGTCCCTTCTCGCCTACAAAGTTTCTTTTGAGAAATCAGTTGACAGTCTTATGGGAATTCCTTTGTAGGTAACTCTCTGCTTTTCTCTTGCTTTTAAGATTCTCTCTTTATGTTTAACCTTTGGCATTTTAATTATGATGTGGCTTGGTGTGGTCCTCTTTGGGTCCAACTCGTTTGGGACTCTCTGTGCTTCCTGGACTTGTATGTCTATTTCCTTCACCAAATCAGGGAAGTTTTCTTTCATTATTTTTTCAAATTAAATTTTCAGTTTCTTGCTCTTCCTCTTCTTCATCTGGCATCTCTGTGATTTGGATGTTGGCATGTTTGGAGATGTCTCAGATTCTTCTTATTCTCTCCTCGTTTTTTTTTGAATTCTTGTTTCTTCTTTCTGTTCTGGTTGAATGTTTGTTTCTTCCTTATGTTCCAAATCATGGATTTGAATCCCAGTTTCCTTCCCCTCACTGTTGTTACCCTGGATTTTTCTTTATTTCACTTAATGTATCCTTCATTTCTTCCTTTATGTTGTTGCTGTACTCAGTGAGTCCATAGAGCATCTGATTACCAGTGTTTTGAACTCTGCATCTAATAGGTTGGCTATTTTTCTTTCGTTTAGTTCTTTTTCTGGGTTTTTGTTCTGTCCTTTCACTTGGGTCATATTTCTTTGTCTCCTCAATTTGGCAGCCTCTCTGTGTTTGTTTCTGTGTATTAGGTAGAGCTGCTTTGACCCCTGTAAAAGGCACCTGTAAATTTTGTGGCGTAGAGCCTTAGGTAATCATCAGGGTGGGGCAACCCGCTTCACTGCTTTGTGGCTCTCTTTGGGGAGAGGGTTCAGACAGGGAACTGTGCCACTGCCTGGCTTCTGGGGGTATGCCGGGCACTCGCCTTGTTTCCAGTCACTTCACCCACTCTGCATATGCCACTGGTGCCCTTTGATTGTTGCCCTGGTGCTGAATCCCGGAATGGGTGGGTTTGCATACGTTTTAAGACCAGACAGGCCTTTTAAGCAAAGTGTCCTGAAAATCTGGCAGTTTCTTCTGCCACCCCAGCCTCCACTGGATTTATAGGCAGTAGTTATGGGGATTTATCTTCCCAGTGCTGGAACCCTGGGCTGTGTGTTGTGGCCTGGGGCTTGGGGGTCACTCACTCCCAAGGTATCCCTCTCGATTTTTATCCGCTGCGCGTGAATGTGGGACCCTGCGTACCCATTCTGCTGTTGCCTCTCCACGCCACACCGTGTCTCCAAGTCTCAGATGAATGTGGCTTCTTTAAATCCTTGGTTGTCGGACTTCCATGCAGTTCAATTTTTTTACAACTCTGAGTGTTACTGTTCTAAGATTTAGTTGTAATTTCTTTTTGTGGTTGCACAAGGAGGCAAAGCGTGTCTGCCTACACCTCCATCTTAATCCGAAGTCGTAAATCTTCTTTGAATGCTTGGTAAAATTCACCTGTGAAGCCATCTGTTCCAGGACTTTTGTTTTTGTTGGGAATTTTTGGATTATTGATTTGATTTTGTTAGTAGTAATCAGACTGTTCAGATTTTCTTTTCTTCTTGATTCAGTCTTGGAAGATTGTATGCTTGTAGGAATTTATCCATTTCTTCTGATTGTCCTGCTTATTGACTTGTAATTAATTGTTTGTAATATTTTCTTATAATGCTTTATTTCTGTGGTGTCAATTGTCACTTCTTTTTCATTTCTGATTTTATTTGTTGGGGTCCTCCCTTTTTCTTGATGAGTCTAGTTAAAGGTTTGTCAGTTTTGTTTATTTTTTTCAAGAACCATCTCTTAGTTTCATTGATTTTTTTTGTATTTTTTTAGACTCTCTTTCATTTATTTCTGCTGTGATTGCTTCCCCCACCCCTGATTTTATTTTATTTATTTATCCTTTTAGAGAAGGGGGAAGGGAGACTGAAAGAGGGGATGAGAAACATTGATTTGCGAGAGAAACATCAATTGGCTGCGCCCTGCATGTGTCTGGACCATGGGTGGAACCCACAACCCGGTCAAGTGCCCTGACTGGGAATCGAACCAGTGACCCCTCACTTCACAAGATGAGGGGTCACTGGTCAGAACTCTGCTCTGATCTTTATTATGTCCTTCCTTCTACTCACGTTGGGCTTTGTTTGTGGTTTTCTTTCTATTTCCTTTAGGTAGAAGGTTACATTGTTTATTTGAGATATCTCTCCTTTCTTGAGGTTGGCTTGTATTGCTATGAATTTCCCTCTTAGGACTGCTTTCTCTGTGTGTTCTATTGGATTTTGGATCATTGTGTTTTCATTTTCATTTGACTCAAGTTATCTTAAGATTTTTTTTAAAGATTTTATTTATTTATTTATTTATTTTTCAAGAGAGGGGAAGGAAGGCAGAGAGGGAGAGAAACATCGATGTGAGAGAGATACATCAATCCATTGCCTTTCACATGCTTCCAGCCACGGACCTGGCCCTCAGCTCAGGCATGTGCCCTGACTAGGGATTGAACTGGCAACCTTTCAGTTTGCGGGACAACACCCAACCCACTGAGCTACACCAATCAGGGCTGATTTCTTTCTTGATCTCATTGTTAATCCATTCATTGTTTAGTAGTACATAATTTAGCTTCCACGTGTTTGTGTGTTTTTCAGTTTTTATCTTGTAGTTATTTCTAGTTTTATATCATGTGGGATTTGTTTTGTGGCTTAATGTGGTTTATCCTGGAAAATGTTGTTTGTGCACTTGAAAAGACTGGATATTCTGCTGTTTGGGGTGAAATGCTCTAAAAATGTCAATTACATCTACCTTGTGTAATGTGTCATTTAAGGGCTGTTGTTTCTTTGTTGATTTTCTGTCTGGAAGACCTGTCCAGTGATGTCAATGGGGTGTTAAGATCCACTACTGTGACTGTATTACAGTCAGTCTCTCCTTTTTTTTTTTTTTAAGACTTTTTGTTTTTAGAGAGAGGGGAACAGAGGGAGAAAGAGAGGGAGAGACACATCGATGTGCAGTTGCCTCTTGCATGCCCCCAGCTGAAGACTTGGTCCACAACCCAGGCATTTGCCCTGACTAGGAATTGAACTGGCAGCCTTTTGGTTCACAGGCTGGTGCTCAAACCACTGAGCCACACCAGCCAGGGCCAATCTCTCCCTTTATGTCTGTCAGTATTTGCTTTATATATTTTGGTACTCCTGTGCTGTGTGCATAAATGTGTGTAAGGATTATATCTTCTTGGATTGATTCCTTTATCATTATGAAGTGCCCTTTTGGTCTTTTGTTACAGTCTTTGTTTTAAAGCTTATCTTGTGAAATATAAGTATTGCTACCCCAGCTTTTTCATTTCCGTGTGCATGAAATTTGTTTTTGCATCCCTTTACTGTTAGTCTGTCTTTAGATCTGATATGTGTCTCTTGTAGATATATGTATGGGTCTTATTTCTTACTCATTTAGCTACCCTTTATCTTTTGATTGGAGCATTCAATCCATTTGCATTTAAAGTGATTATTGATAGGTATGGAGTTATTGCCATTTTATAATTCATACCTTTTTCCTTCTTCTTAAGGAAGCCCCCTTTAACATTTCTTCTTTGCTTTTTAAATCCTTACCCAAAGATATCTTTTATTGATTTTGAAAGAGAGAGGGAGGGAAAGAGAGAGAGAGAAACATCAATGTGAGAAAAAAACATTGACTGGTTGCCTCTTGTATGCACCCCAACAGGGGATCAAACCCTTAATGTAGGCATGTACCCTGACCAGGGATTGAACCCACAGCCTTTTGGTGTGTGGGATGATGCTCCAACCAACAGCCACTTGGCCAGGGCCCCTTAACATTTCTTGTAATACTGATTTGGTGGTGATGAAGTCCTTTAGGTTTTTCTTGTCTGGTAAGTTCTTTATCTCTTCCTCAGTTTTAAATAGCAGCCTTTCTGGGTAGACAACCTTAGTTGTAGGTCCTTGCTTTTTATCACTTTGAATATTTCATGCCAGTATTTTCTGGCATGCAGAGTTTCTTTTGAGAAATCAGCTGAGCCCTGGGTGGTATGGCTCAGTGGATTGAGCACCGGCCTGTGAACCAAAGGGTTGCCACTTTGATTCCCAGTCAGGGTACATGTGTGGGTTGTGGGCCAGGTTCCCAGTGGGGGCTGCGCGAGAGGCAACCACATGTTGATGTTTCTGTCCCTCTCTTTCTCCCTCCCTTCACCTCTGTCTAAAAATAAATAAATAAAATCTTAAAAAAAAAGAAAGAAAAGAAATGAAAAAAGAAATCAGCTGGCTAGTGTAGCTCAATAGATTGAGCACAGGCCTGTGAACCAAAGCATCGCCAGTTTGATTCCTAGTCAGGGCACATGTCTGGGTTGCAGGCCAGGTCCCCAGTATGGGGTGTGCTAGAGGCAACCACACATTGACGTTTCACTCCCTCTCTCCCTCCCTTCCCAATCTCTCTAGAAATAAATAAATAAACTCTTTAAAAAAAGAAAAGAAAAAAGAAATCAGCTGACAGTCTTATGGGATTCCCCTTATAGGTAACTAACTGCCATTCTCTTTCTGCTCTTTAGATTTTCTTTTTGTTTTAACCTTTGGCTTTTTTTATTTGTTCGTTTAGATTTTATTTATTTTTAGAGAGAGGGGAAGGGATAGAGAGAGGGAGAGAAACCTC
Source organism: Anoura caudifer (assembly GCA_004027475.1). NCBI lineage: Eukaryota > Metazoa > Chordata > Mammalia > Chiroptera > Phyllostomidae > Anoura > Anoura caudifer. Next base: position 76,236 of record PVKU01006038.1, read on the forward strand.
AATGTGTGGTTGCCTCTCATGCGCCCCCCCCACTGGGGACCTGGCCCACAACCCAGGCATGTGTCCGGACTGGGAATCAAACTGGCTACCCTTTGGTTTGCAGGCTGGCACTCAATCCACTGAGCCCCACTAGGGAGGGCTGGCATTTTAATTATGATATGTCTTGTTCACTTTGTTTGGGACTCTGTGCTTCCTGGACTTGTGTATCTTATTTCCTTCATCAGGTTTTGGATGTTTGCAGTCATTATTTCTTCAAATAGGTTTTCAGTCCTTTGTTTTCTCTCTTCTTTTTCTGGTATGCCTGTGATGCAGATGTTGTTACATTTCATGTTGTTCAGAGGTCCCTTAAACTGTTCTTTCACTTTTTTAATTTTTTTTTTTAATTTTTGCTCTTATGATTGGGTGTTTTCTGCTACCTTGTCTTCTAAATTGCTGATTTGATCCTCTGCTTTGTCTAATCTGCTGTTGATTCCATCTAGTGTATTTTTCATTTCGGTTATTAGATTCTTCATTTTGTTCTTTTTTATGGTGTCTGTGTCCTTTTTTATGCTTATTGTCTCTTTATTGAAGTTTTCACTATATTCTTTGAGCCTCCTTAAACCAACGTTTTGAACTCTATCTGGTAGATTGTTTGCCTCTATTTCATTTAGTTCTTTTTCTGGAGTTTTCATTTGGGATATGTTTCCTTGTTTCCTCATTTTTGATGCCTTTCTATGTTTGGTCCCATGTATTAGGTAGATTTACTACACTTCCCAGGCTTGGCAGGGTGCTTTTACATAGTAGGTGACCCGAGGGGTCCCAGATCACTTGAGCAGGGTGTTTCAGGAGTGTCCCTTGTGTGCGTTTAGTGTACCCTTCTTGTTGTAGTTGAGCTTTGACTGCTGTTGGCACGTCAGTGGGTGGGGTTGACCCTCAAGTTGACCAGCTATGAGGATTGGCCAGAAGCAGAGCCTACAAACTGCTGTGCGGAAGCTTACCCCACAAAATGGGATACAACCCAGTGGGCTCTGGTGCCTGCTGAGACTACCCTGTGGGTGTGCTGCTTACAGAGCTATCGGGGTGGTGCTCTGTTGTGGTGTGAAGCTGGCTACCAGAAGTGTTTGTTTCATGGGGGTCTTTGGCAGGTGCTCTCGTGCAGTCAAGGTCAGCTGCTGCCTGTCGCTGGCACAGGAATACGTGGTAGGAGCTACAAAGTGATCTGTGGTTTTAGCTACCTGTGCTGGGCTTGGAGACATGTAGGAGAAGCCACTCTGTGAACTAAGGCCAGCTTCCACCAGTACTGGGCCTGAGGTTACTCAGCAGGAGGTACCTGGTACCCCAAGGCCTGCCTCCACCTGCCAGCTGCTCATAAGGCTCAGCCACTGAAAAAGCTTGGGGTGGTACCTGACTTGCATGAAGTGGATTCTCAGGGAGTCACCAGGGTGGAGTGAACGGTGTTCACCAGGTTAATGCAGGTTCATATTTGGCAGCAGGGCCGAGCCTATGGTCACTCAGTAAAAGGCACAGGGCACACAGAGGCCAGCTGTCCCTGCCCAGGGCCTGTGGACCTTCAAGAATTTTTTTATAAATATATTTTATTGATTATGCTATTACAGTTGTCCCATTTCTCCCCCATCATTCCCCTCCCCCCTGCACACTCCCTCACACCCACATTCCCCCCCTTTAGTTCATGTCCACGTGTCAGAAGTTCTTTAGCTTCTACATTTCCCGCACTATCCTTGCCCTCCCCCTGTCTGTTTTCTACCTACAATCTATGCTTATTCTCGGTACCTTTTCCCCCTCTCTCCCCTTCCCACTCCCCTGTTGCTGACCCTCCATGTGATTTCCATTTCTGGGGTTTTGTTCCTGTTCTAGGGGTTTGCTTAGTTTGCTTTTCTTTTAGGTGTGGTTGTTAATATCTGTAAGTTTGTTGTCTTTTTACTGTCCTATTTTTTATCTTCTTTTTCTTAGATAAGTCCCTTTAACATTTCATGTAATAAGGGCTTGGTGATGATGAACTCCTTTAAATTGACCTTATCTGAGAAGCACTTTATCTGCCCTTCCATTCTAAATGACAGCTTTGCTGGATAGAGCAATCTTGGATGTAGGTCCTTGACTTTCATGACTTGGAATACTTCTTTCCAGCCCCTTCTTGCCTATAAGGTCTCTTTTGACAAATCAGCTGACAGTCTGATGGGAACTCCTTTGTAGGTGACTGTCCCCTTATCCCTTGCTGCTTCTAGAATTCCCTCCTTCATTTTAATCTTGGCTAATATAATTATGATGTGCCTTGGTGTGTTCCTCCTTGGGTCTAACTTCTTTGGGACTCTCTGAGCTTCCTGGACTTCCTGGAAGTCTATTTTCTTTGCCAGATTGGGGAAGTTCTCCTTTATTATTTGTTCAAATAAGTTTTCCACTTGTTGCTCTTTTTCTTCCCCTTCCGGTACCCCTATAATTCGGATGTTGGGACGTTTCAAGATGTCCTGGAGGTTCCTAAGCCTTTCCTCATGTTTTTGAATTCTTGTTTCTTCCTTCTTTTCTGTTTGGTTGTTTCTTTCTTCCTTCTGTTCCACTCCATTGATTTGAGTCCCAGTTTTCCTCCCATCACTATTGGTTCCCTATGCATTTTCCTTCATTTCATTTATTGTAGCCTTCATTTTTTCATCTAATTTGTGAATAAAATCAACCAATTCTGTGAGCTTCCTGATCACCAGTGCTTTGAACTGTGCATCTGATAGGTTGGCTATCTCTTGGTTGCTTAGATGAATTGGCTCTGGGGCTTTGATCTTTTCTCCCTTTTTAGCCATTTTGGTTTTTTTTTTTTGGGGGGGGGGTCTGGTCGCAGCTGTTAGTAGTGAAGGGAACACCTGGCCTTAGGTGTTCCCCAGGGCAGGGCAGCCCAGTTGCTAGGTTGTGATGCTGTATGTGGGGGTGGGGTCCAAGAGGGAACAGTGGCGCTTGCTCTGCTCTGTCTTGGATTCCAGTCCCTTCCGTCGCTTCCCCTAAGCAAATTGGGCCCTTCTGGTGATAATTTCTGTGTGGGTGGCTTGTGTGCGTTCTAGGACCCTGTGGGTCTCTCCAACCAACTCTCCTGTGAGGCTAGGAGTCTCTCCTGGCACCTCAACCCTCACAAGTGTTTTCAGTCAGTGTTTTTAGGCTTTATTTCTGGCACTGAGGCCCTGGGTTGCGAGGTCTGTCCCACTCCCTGTTTTCGCCTGGATTATCTGCGCGCGAATGTGGGACTGCCTGGTGAGGCAGCTGCCTTGCGTGGCCTCACTGGGTCTGCCTGTTGCCACCTGGTGCCTGGGGTCCACTAGCTGCCGCCTCTACACGTGGGATCTGCCAGCCATTGCCTGCGCACCCGGGTCCTCCAGCCTCCACTTTTTCCTGCTGCGACTCCACCCCTTTTACCTGTCTGGATGAATGGTTGTCAGACTTCTGTACAGTTGAATTTTCTATCAGTTCTGGTTGCTTTCTTGTTTCTAAATCTTGGTTGTCTTTAATTTTGGATGTGTGAGGAGGCACAGTGTGTCCACCTATGCCTCCATCCTGGCCGGAAGTCCAAGAATTTTTTAATAAAAACTTCAGTGCAGGCCACAGGCTGAGGCTGGCTACCTGCTGTTGAGTTTCTGGTGGTGCTCAAGTTGGGTGGGGGTGGGATCTCAGGGAGTCAGGGTGGGCAAATGGTGTTCACCAGGCTATTACAGATACAGATTTGGCCATGTGGGGGGAGGGCTTAACACAGGAAAAATAGTGCCCACCTCCTAGCTGTGTGGTAGGAGGGCTCAACACAGGGACAATGGTAGGTGTCCCTCTAGCCTTCACCCTGAAGCCATGCAACTCAGTTTTCCCCTGTGTGTGTCTGTCACCCTCCCTGTCCTCCCCAGCCACTGTTCCCTTTGCTAGAAGAGTCCAGGGTAAGTGCCTATGAATGAATGATCTGTGTGTGGGACCTTTAAGAGGATGCCTGGTTTTCTAGCAGCTTCCCTCTCACTCGGATGGACAGAATTCTGCTGATATTCACGGCTATGTTATGTGGACTCTTCCCAGCACTGGGGCTCCTTCTGGCTGGGGAACATGGTGTGGGGCTGGGACCCCTTGTTCCTCACAGGGTCCCTCTGTAGCTGAGATGTCCTTCTTGATTCTCAGCTGCCACAGTGCACATGGGACCAGCCCATTTTGTGTCTCTGCCCCTCCTATCAGTCTCAACAGGGCTTCTTCTCTTGTTTTTAGTTATAGGACTTCTGTTCAGCTAGTCTTCAGGTGGCTGTCCAAACTGATGGTTCTGTAATTTAGTGGTCGTGGGAGGAGGTGAGCACAGTGCTGACCTACTCTGCCATCTTGACCGGAACTCACCTATCACAGAGTTCTTTTAAATAGCAGCTGTAATAATTTAAAAAACTATTTAAAGAAAAAGTTTGTTCACTAACGAGTAGGTCGGTTTTGTATTCTCCACCTCCATGACAGGAAACATCAACACAGATAATTCAGAATCACAGTCGAAAAATATCTTGGGGAATTAGAACGTATCTTAGTATTTATTTGATAGGTCCTGGCAGCTTTCAGATACTCATTTAATCATTAAATATTAACCCTTTGTTTGAGTCTTACTATATGAAATACTGTCACAGATACAGACGGGAGTAAAGTCTTCCCTAGCCCTCTGTCTGGGGCATGTCCATGCTGCTTGGTGATTTCAGTGGCAGATCAGACTTTTGTTATCATAGTTCCACCCCCCTTTGCAGGAACTCACTTGTAGCCTTACCCTATCTCGTTACTTGCAGGATACGGATGTAAGGACAGGGCCTGTTTTTAAACCCAAGCTGTTAGCCGCCCTCCACTCTTTCTCCATCGGAAGTGAGCAGGCATCTTATAACTTTGCAGGGTGGGATTGAGGAGCCCGTTTGCTATGACGGTGTTCGTACGTTCCCAACATGCAGTTGTAGAGCCAGCAGGTGGAGATCAGAAGGGGTAATCATGCTTCTAGTGCTGTCCGGTCTTTCCCACAGCTCCATGGTACTTTAAAGTGCTGTGAATGTTTAGGGGTCCGCATGCACTGTTTTCAACACTGTAGCAAAGCTGCATCTCTGGACTAAGATACTGTCCTGTTTAGACCTGTCCAAGTCTTTGAGCCTGTTCTTTCCCATTGGCTGGTCAGGTATTCAAATTCTAGTTCTCATTTGTCTATTTTTCCCCACTGGAGGATTTCAGTTCATTTTGTTTTATTTATTTATTTATTTATTTATTTAAATTAAAAAATTATTTATTGATTTAACAGACAGAAAAACATCCATTTCTTGTTCCACGTATTGATGCATTATTCATTACTTGTTTCTTGTATGTGCCCTGACCAGAGATTGAACCCACAGCCTTGGCGTATAGGGCCAGTGCTCTAACTAACTGAGCTACTTGGCCAGGGTGAGGATTTCAGTTTTAATTCTAGCAGATGAAGGACCAGGATTCTTGAGTTTTTATTCTTCTTAAACTCTGTTAGCTTCCCAAAGAGATGATATTTCTTTGCTTTCTCAGAGTCTTCTCCTTATGCTTGAGTAAAAGAAAATTATGTCTTTCCAGGGATTTGCTATTTCCCCATAATTGTTATGACGGGAGAAATATTTTAAATGGGGAAGCTCACAGAGATGAGAAAATTGTCTCACAAAACTCCAGCTTGACTCTCCCCTGTCCCTTCTTTTTTGTTGTAGGCTAAGGAGCGGGAGCTGGAGCTGAAGAACACCTGGTCGGAAAACAAGCTCAGCCGCCGGCAGACCCAAGCCAAGTATGGGTTCTAGGGCTCTGGACCTGATTGCAGATCCCAGGATCTCTTGCAGCTCCGCTGGTCCAGCCCCCAGCTTCATCTCTGGGACCCCAGCTGCTCTAAGCCCAGGATCTCTTTCCGTGAGGACCCAGCCCTCGCCTCTGTGAGAATGAACATATTTGATAGAGAGTTTTCTTACAAAGGTTAGAAAACTCAGCTCCTTTCTGTCTTGGAGCTAGCAAAGACTCAAGTGATGCCTCAGAAGGGGTACTGAGTTCTTGGATGGGAATTTGCTCCCTGTTGGGTGTGATGAAATGTTGAATCCCTCCCTCCACCTTTTTTTTTTTAAACCAGGGGTGTGTGATGAAATAAAACATTCAGTCTGACACACGCTTCCTGCCCTGACCCCTTTCCTACTTTTTTGTATGGTCTCCTTTTTCATTTGTTATTCTGTCCCTGGGTCATAGTTTTTACCTTGTGCAAAGCACCCTCCAATCATTGTGAGCTGCCTCAATGACTCCTTTGCCTTTTTTTCTGTACCCACCATCTAAACTGGGTTCATGGCCATTGAAGACCCCAGGAGTTGTATGTAAACTGTGTTTGGGGCAGGAGCTTGTGATCCCAAACGGAAATATTGCTGATCTCAGGTGTCTTTGAAGATTGGGGGAAGTCAGGAGGTTCTTTGTGTGACATGAAAGAGTTGTTAGACGTAAGATTCGGTCCAGCAAGAGGAAAAGTGGAGAAATGCCTGGCTCTGAAGATGATTCACCTTTACACTGGTAGTCGTTGGCCTGGACTGGTTTGGAAGCTTTGCATGGAGCTGGTGGGGGGGCGCGAGACAAAAGTCCTGGGAGGCTTCTGGACCCCTAGCTTTTTGCTGGGGAGGAAAGGGTGGTTTGGGTGGATGGTTGGGGAAGGGAGGTGGTGGGGTCTGTGAACTTGAGTTAGCAGTCCGGCACTGTGATGCCCAGAAGTGATGAGCTAGAAGGCATGGTTCCTGTCTGTCAGGGAAGGGTTCCAGTAGGGAGGGGAGATGTGTGCCCCGGTCACAAAGCTGTGTGCAGATTTTCCTGAAATGTGTTGCTGAGCTACTGGGACTCCTGTAGGGCTTAGCTGTAGTGGCTTCCTGGAGGAAGGAAGTGTTGAAGAAACTCCAGCAAGAAGAAAGGCCTTGGGTGCTGTCAGAGGAGCACTGGATGGATGGAGATGCTTGGTTCTGGTTGCAGATTCAGAAGAGGGAATATACAGAGGAGTGAGTTTGTTTTTTAATCATTACCCAAGGATATGCTTACTGATTTTAGAGGAAGGGGGAGAGAGAAACATTGATGTGAGAGAGAAACTTCAGTCAGTTTCCTCCTGTTCGCACCCCAACTGGGGATCAAACCCACCACCTATGTATGTGCCCTGACTGGAAATTGAACCCACAACTATTTTGTATACAGGACAGTGCTCTAACCAACTGAGGCTCCCTGCCAGCGCTGGAGGAGTTAGTTTTTGACAGTCCTGGTGACGGGAATGTTAAGGCCCGAGGGGCGGTTTTAAGTGTGCAGTGGGGGCTTGGGGCTGAGAAGAGGCAGAAGTGTGGCTTCACCGTGCTGCTTGTGCAGGGCTAGGGTAAGTTGAGTCTGTTTGTCATTAAGTGCAGAGGAGGGTTTCATCACTTACAGGAAAACCACCCACTTATCTGAAATCTGACCTACTTCAGGGTTGGAGCCAGACAGGGCTCTTGCATCCTCCCTCAGGGACATTCAGGCTATAGTCAAAATCGGTGCATCAGCTCCCACCACACCCACCATCCACAGAGGCACAGGGGCTGAGATCGCCCCTCTGGGTGTCTCAGGTGGTGAGGCAGGCTCAGCAGGGCCAGCCAGTCTGTGATCCTGAGGAGTCAAACGCTCTTTCCTGTGTGCATCGTGCTACAGGGGCAGCCCTGCCCTCCTGAGGAGGCACACTTCTGGGACTCAGCTGTTCAACTTCCTCTTTCCAGGGGCTGCATCATGATGTAGCAGGAAGGGCTCTGTGCTGGGTAGGGAGAGTCCAGTGTTTTCTGGGAATGGACATTTAGGCCAGAAATCTTTAAGGTTCCTCTTGCTTTCCACTTCCTTTGTTCTGTGCAAGCAATTTTAAGCCACCGTTTTGTTTTGTTTTTTAAATTGAATCTATTGGGGTGACATTGGTTAATAAAATTATATAGGTTTCAGGTGTACAGTTCTATAATATGTCATCTGTATATTGGATGTGTTTGTCACCCCTAGTCGGGTTTCATTCCATCACTGTCCCCCCTGCACCTCTTCTGCCTCCTCCATCCCCCTTCCCTCTGCCCTCTGGCAGTCACCGTACTGCTCTCTGTGTCCATGGGTCTTTTTCTTCTTTGCTTAACCCCTTCACCCCTCACCCAGCCCCCACCCCACACCCACCTTAAGCCACTTTTTTCAAAAAGCCACTTTATAGTTTTACCTCTATTTAGGGGGTTGGTGGAATTTCTTGGTTACCAAGAGAAATATTTATAGGTTAGAAAATTGATAGACTTCATCTGGGAGGTAGTAGCCTCAAGTTTTGGTGAATAAATAGGAAAGAGACAGGGATGAGGAAGAGAGAAGGAGTAAGAAATGGCACTTGGGCCCTTGCTGGTGTGGCTCAGTGGATTGAGCACCGGCCTGCAAACCAAAAGGTCACTGGTTCGATTCCCAGTCAGGGCACATGCTTGGGTTGCAGGCCAGGTCTCCAGTAGGGGGCACACAAGAGGCAAACACAACGTTGGTGTTTCTTCTCTCCTGCTTTTTCCCTCCTTTCCCCTCTGTCTAAAAATAAATAAAATCTTTAAAAAGAAGAGAAAAAGAGATGGCACTTGGCTAAAATTGGCAGGCAGCAACAGCCAAGGGGCAGAGGGAAGAAAGGCTGAAGGCCTTGGTCAGAAATGGATCCATATGGCCTGGCAGATTTTGGAGGGGCTGGGGCACAGCCCCAGTGCAGCCCTGCACTGATTAGGACTGCGGAGCCCAGGAAGCTCAGTTATTCGGGGATCCAGCTTAGAAACTACACAGAGATGGCAAACCTGTCCTGAGGGTTTTCAGCTCCAACCCAACAGCGGCCAGTCCTGGGGTGGGGCTTGGCCAGGTCTTCTCCCCAGCTGGGTGCTGAGCTTGCTGTCCAAGAAGCTGCAGTCCCTTAAGGGGGCGTTTGAAGTTCTGTGGGGCCTTGGGAAGCTCTGTGCTACCTGCTTCTAACCTGTTTTACCCTTTCCCTCAGCTTTTTTTTTTCAGGTAGGGTCAGGTGTGCTAAGGCCAGGAGGGGTAGTTGAAGGTGGGGCCTCGGTGGTGAGTGGGTTCATGGGCAGTGGTGTGCTGTGGAATTGGGATCGCTGAGGTTACGGAGTTCATTGCTTTTCTACCCCCTGCCCCTGAGCCCGAGTAATAGGCCGCCTTACTGAGATTGTCTGCTGGATCTGCTGAAGGAGCAGATAAGATGAAAGGGGCAGCTTAGGGGAGGCAGAATGGGGAGGGGGGGGGAATGAAGTTACCAGGGTCAGCCAGGGTGCTGAAGGGGCTGGAATTGAAAGGAATGTGTGGACCCTGTGAACTGCCAGCTCCGAAGGGGACCTGGGCCTGCGGGTGGGAGACTCCTCTCAGATCTCAGGGCTGAGCCAGAGAATCCCCTGCCTGCAGGAGGCAGGAATAGGGATGGAATGCCCAGGGGCAGATTGGGTTAGCTAGGAAATGCCCCACCCGCACCCCCACCCTCTGTACAAGTGGCTCCAGCTACTTTTCTGTGAAAGTTACCGTCATTCTGAGGTCTCACCATAGCCCCAGGGCTTAGCTTGGGAGTGAAGTTAGCAGGATGGTGCTAGGGGTCCCCTGTTTGGTGAGGGGAAGGGAGCCCTGAAGAACCAAAGTTGTTCTTCAGGACTGGGTCTGCAGCTGGAGTCCTCGGGAGGATGGGGACCTTAACTCTTGCTTAGCAGAGGGGCCCTGTGTATAAGGGAGCCCTGGACTGGGATGGCAAGATCTGGGTCTGACTGCCCACGACTCCCTGTCACCTCCCCTCTCTAGACCTGTTTCCTATTTAGTTTAACCAAAGAGTCAAAAAGGGTCCGAGGTCCCTTTAAGCCCCAGCAGCCCTGCTCTGCCAAGCCCTTTTTTGGATGGTCTCATCTGATCGGTACAGCAGTCCTGTGTGCAGTAAGGTGGCGTTACACCTCCATTTCAAAGGAATGTGGGGAACTGTGACGCACAGGTTTTCCTGCCAGAGGTTACCTAACTAGTTAGCACAGTGCCACAGCAGGGACCCAGGGTTCATGATGCTGTCATCTGGGTTCTCCCCCGCCCCTTCAGTGAGCCCACCCCTCCTGTGTGAAGCCAGGGAGGGAGAGTCACTGGGTCCCCTTCTGCCCCCCTCTAGCAGGCCTCCCTCCTTCAGAAACGCCAAGCGGATCACGATGCAGTTAGTTCTGCCTCTTCCCTGCACTTGTCCATCCTGTTTTCTGACTTTCTGATTTCCAGCTCTTGCTGTATAGTATAAACTCCTTTTTCTGCCTCCTCCCCTTGCGGCAAGGAATCAGCCACTGGATGAGATCCTGAGTCTAATCTGAGACCTTTCTTGCACTTTCAAGCCTCTGATTTCTGCAAACCATCTGCTCCCTGCTCTCCCCATCTCTTCTCTTGCTCGGGAGGGAGTTTAGACCTACGGACAGCAGGCAGTGCCACCCCCCACCCCCGCCCTGTTGACTCAGCAACTGAATTTCTCCTTAAGCTGATTAGCACTGGAGTGGAAAGGAGGGGAACTCACCTGTCATGAGCTGGCACCTGCACCAGGCTGGGGGTGGTGTGGTTTACAGCAGCTAGGCCTAGGGGACATGGCTTCGGGAGTGGGTCTGGGGGGCTTCTATGCCTCTGGCAGAAAAGGGACCCTGATAAGCACTGATTACCGTAAACAGAGAGAAGGGACTACTGGAGTGCCTGGGCCTGAGTGGCTTTGGGGCAGAGTGTAGGGGGTGGGGACAGTCTCTGTCCTGAGCCTTGAGGGCAGTCCAGGGGGACACAACACTGCCTTGAAAAGCCCCCAGTCTGAGACAAAAATAAGACCCAGGGCAGGTTGTTCCAGGTGGTTAAAGCCCCGAGTCTGGAGCTCTGTGGTGGGGCAGGAGGCTGCCCTGAAGTGGGTCTGGGCAGAGAGGGAAGGATACCTCACAAGAGGGACAGGGAAAAACTAGGGTCCTGACTGAGGCAAAAGCCTATGGCCTTGGCCTTGCACGGAAGGCACAAATGAGTCTTGGACCCACTGCGGGGGCTCCTCATCCTCTAAGGGCTCATACACAGACTAACGGTGCACTTTCCCCTTCCCAGGCCTGTGCTTGGCAGCAGGGGAAGGAGGTGCAGGGGTTACCCTCAACAACTTCCCTCCCTGCCTGTCTTCCTTTCCTGGCATCCACAGGAGATACAGCTACCCTTCTCTCTCTGGCTGCCTGCCTAGCCCAACCCAGAGAAGGAACACTTTGCAGAGAGGTCTGTGTCCTTTGTCTTGGTGTCTCCTGGACCCCAGCCCACAGATTTGTGATCCTTGCCCAGGTGTCTCTTGACCCCCAGGCCTCTCTCCCTCCCACTGCACTAACAGCTCAAACACCTGCCCTTCCATAATGTGAGAGGCAGACACAGAAGGAGCCTGGAGTCCTTGGATCCCTGTAGGGGGAAGTGGTTGGCAATGATTTATTAGCCAGACAAGAATCAACAAACAAGTTCTAACATCTGTTCTCGCCAAACCAACCCTCAGACAACAGCAGCATTGGACCAGGGCCCAGACCGAAAGGCTCAGAGGGCCAAGGAAATCAGATTCCACGAGAGGCCAGGGCAGCGGGAGGCAGCAGGGCCCTGCTGGCCCACATCTTTAGAGGAGCACCAAGCACTGAGGAGTCTGGAAGGGAACTGGTGGGCGTGTCCCTAATAGGAAGTGGATTCCACATTTGCTCCTCTGACCTCCAGCCTTTTTTGTGGGATCCCAGACCCGTCAGGGTAACAGGGCTATGCTGGGATTTGAGGAAGGGATCCAGCACCCAGGACCCAATGTGATAGAACTCTGGAGAGCAGCCAAATTTCCTATCTTAGGAAATTTCTGAATTCCCTGTGAAGACTTAGTGGATGTGGGGTCAGGAACAGAGCTCTAAACCAGGGAATCAGGCCTGGGTTCTAGTCCTTGACCTTGGCAAGTCACTATCCCATTCTGGCTTCGTTTACTTATCTGCACAGTGAGAGAGTTGGACTTGATCAGGAAGGGCAAAAATAGAAGCCGCTCCTCTTCCTTCCCTCAGCCATAGCAGACATCACTAATCAATCACGGTGCTCTTTTCTGCTGAGTTCGGATATGACCTTAACAACTTTTCCAATGCAGTGACCTGGGCAGCAAAGACCGATGGATTGGCGGTGGCATGCAAGGTGATACCTTTTTGCCATCTTTGCAATAGATGATGCTGAGGTCCTTTCCAGCTTTGATCACCTATAGTTTGTTCCATCCACATTTCCCAAGAAGGACACCTGGGTGTGTGTGAAGTCTCTGGACCAGCTGTTCCAGGTTATTCTCGCTCAGAATCACTGGCTACTGAGGAGGTCCCAGGGAAAGCCACGCCTGTCCTCTGTCCTGAAGCACCTGTCTGGAAAGGGTGTGAGGGAGGCTGTGTCTCCAGAGAGGCAGGGGCTGGTGGGGCACGAGAGAACCTTGTTCAGCCGCGGAATTTTCAGAACGCAGTTGCTGGCCACCTGGATTCTGTAGTGAAAAGGACAATCTTAAGTCACATTCTCTACCTTCCGCCTCTTAGGCCTACCTGCAGCCTCAAGGACCAACACATCTGGTCTTAACAGAAGTTGGCTTGCACAAAGGAGGGCTAAATCCCTCTCATTCATTCAATTAACATTTCCTGAGCACCTGCTCTGTGTCAAGCACTGTGCTGGGTGCTATGGAAACAGAGATGAATAGGCCCCAGCCTTCAGGGAAGTCACACTGCTGGGCAAGGGGAAGCCATGTCCCCGCTGCTCGGTGGTGTGGCAGCTGTGCATAAAGCACAGTGGATGGCTCTATGGTCAGGTCAGGGAAGTCTTTCCAGAGGAGGAGAAGTGCAAGCTAGCTTGTAGGGTGATTAGAAGTTTCCCAAGCAGCAAGAGGTTGTACTTGCAGGACGTTGGTATAGGCAGAGGGACTGGCATGTGCAACCCCAGGAGGCTTGACACCACCTGGTGTACTTGGAGAGACATGAGCAGTTCTGGGAGGAGAGGTGATAAGACTGAGGAGGTGGCACCCTCCCCACACACCTCCCTCTGAGTATGGAGGGCCTCGTGGGCCAGGCAGCTGTTTTAGAAAGACCATTCTGGCTTCCTTGGGGCAGATCGGATCAGAAGTGGCAGGTCAGGTGGTTAGAGAAGAGTTAGGAAGTTCTTGGAAAAGTTCTGATAAGAGATGATCAGAAGGGGCCTGAAACTGGGGAAAGGAAAAATATATTTGGGAAGAGACCCAGCAGAAATCGGTGACTTACAGGGCAATGGGGGTGAAGAGAGGGAGATGTGGAAAGAGCCCTGGGATTCTGGCTTGGGTGGTTGGATATCTGGGTAGCAAACACTCGAGGGGCAGTCTGGGGAGCGAGGGTGAGGGCAGTGTTGGCTGCGTTGAATGTGAGAGACCTGGGACACTGGGGAGTTGAGCTGAAGCCTGGAGAGAAGTTGGGTACAGACATGGACTGGTGACACCAGCTCTAGGATGGCAGCAGGTGGTAAGGGTGTGGGTGAGTATAACCAGACACAAGGGTGAGGGCGAGTCTGGGGTACCAGCAGGGAGAGAGGGTTGGGAAGGGCCTGAGGGGCTGGGGTAAAGGGACAGGGTGGGAGCAGCCTGCTGGGCCTGACACATCCCCTGAGATCTGACCTGAACTGATCAGTGAGAAGACTGGGAGGCAGAGGGTTGGAAAAGGGAGAGGGACCCTGGCTGGTGCGGGTCAGTGGAGGGCACTGGCCTTGAAACGGAAAGGTCTCTGGCTAGATTTCCAGTCACAGCACATGCCTGGGTTATGGGCCAGGTTCCCAACTGGGGGAATGCGAGAGGAAGTCAGGAAGCTGATAGATGTTTCTCTCGCGCATCGCTGTTTCTCTCCCTTCCTCCCCCTCTCTCTAAAAATAAATAAATAAATAAAATAATAAATGCTTTAAAAAAAGGGAGAGGAGGAGTAAGCATTGGGGGTGGAGTGGGATAGTGCAGGTGCTCATCTGAGATGACACAAGGGACTCTGAGCCTCTTCTTCATGTCGGGCAGGGTGATGAAGGCTGAAGAGAGGGAGCCAGACTGGAGGGGCCCAAATTCAGACTGGGAAGGAGAGGACGGGTGAGGCTGAGATTCATGGCACAGGTTGGGATCCATCTCAGGTGGACTGAAAGAAGACCAGCTGGGTGAGAGAGACACCAACAAAAATGCAGGCTCTGGTGGGGGAAAGCCAAGGGGCACCTGCCTGGGCCTCTGTTTTCTCTGTGAGTTAGGAAGGGATGAACGGCTGAGAGGTGGAGGGGGGTTGGGACTTGACAAAGGGCCCCAGTAATTCCAGGGAGAAGAGAGGGATCAATCTCTGGGCCTCAGACCTCTGACCTTCACTCTGACCAAGGTATCCAATCTGAACCCTTCTGAAACTAGCTTTCAGAAAGTCCTTGGGATCTAGCTTTCCCTCTACTCCCATTTACCTGTCTTCGTGGGACAGGCCTGGACGGGCACTTGAAGAGGACCGGGTGCTGGAGGATGCACGGTGGGCTCTTACTCCTTGAGGGCACCGCCATTTCCACCTCGGCATAAATGTTGCTGGGGGCTTCCCCAGGGCTGCCCCTGCCCATGGCGTAGAAAGCTATGGGTTCATCAGGCTCGTGGTAGATGGGGTTGGAGGGCTTGGGGGGCAGAGCCCGGCGGGGTCGTAGAGTCGAGCTTGTGTAGACTTCGGTGGGTAGCTGAGGTTTGGCGGGGACAGGAGGCTTGGGCCTAGGGGGCTAGGAGACAAGGTGACAGCTGGGGAGGAGAGTGGGTCAGAGCAACCCAGGCAGGAGCCCATGCCCTCTGCAGACCCCACCCCTCCCAGCTGGCCCCGCTCCTTGCAGGCTGCTGCCTGCTTTTTGTCTCCCGCCCTCACCTCCCTCCTGCCTGGCCTCCTCCAGGATCCTCCAGCCAAATACCTCCTTTGGCTCAAAGTTCCCCTCTTTCTGTGTGGGGACTCTGGGATTCTCCTTTTTGAGAACTGGACTGTACTGGGGGTGTACGTCCTGGCTTTTGCTTCCAGAGTCTGATTCTTCAGTCCTTAGGGAAAGTCCTGCAGGCTCAGGAGCCTGCAGCAAAAAGAAGGAGGCTTGAGGGACTTGGTTGAGGATGGATGGCTGGTGGGTAGGGATGCGCAGGTGATCTAGGAGGACAAAGTAAACCGGCCCAGGTGGAGGATGGGGCGAGGGGTATAGAAATCTGGCCTGCGCTGGGTTCCCTGCCTGAAGACGAGGGTGTGGAGATGGCAGAGAGACAGAGTGCAGGGAGGGGGATAGCTCTGGTCACAGGCAATACCTAGCATTAAACTTGATTTCATCTGGCACACAGGGCCAGACAGGCCTCCCTTGTGCCTGTGGTTGTAAAAATGCAACAAGGCTTGAGAAGTTTTTAGCCTAAAAATTTTTGGCACGACAGACCTCCCAGTCTGCTGAGCCTATGTTTATTTCTGCAGGTCTCAGAGGAGTACTTTATGGAGATATAAGACAGACATTTTAGGGCAGAGAGGCTGCCTCGGGGGAGGTGAGCCTTATGGGGGGACAGTGTGCTTTTAGTTCAGCATTTAGCCCTGGGCTCACGATTGCTCCCGCATGCCCGCTTCTGCTGCGGTGCTCCCGTGTCCGCCAAGCGCATGTCTCCATCTGGAGGCGTACAGGCACTGCAAGCTTCGTGGATCCAAATCAGAATTCTTATTCCCTGCCCCAATCCCCTCCTCTCTTACATTCCCTTTATGAATAAAAGGAGAGCACCTCCACCCTGCTGCCACACAGCACCTTAGGAGTCAACCTTGGCCCTCCATACCCACATCTGCTGGAACGCAGCCCTGCTCCTTTCACTGCCTGTGTTTTCACCCCTGCGCACTTCTCTTCACGCCCACAGCTACCACCCCAGTCCAGGCCTCTTAAATCCTCCCCTTGCATTATCTTGCCCTGGCAACCCATTCTCCAACTCCGTGGGTGGTGAGCCTGCAGAAACTCTCCTTGCACCCCTTCGGTGCTCCCAGATAAAGTCGGAACTGCAGAGAGCTTGAGTGTCAGAGCCTGTGAGACCAATCACAGAGCTTGGCCTGCGGCAGGTCTGCCTTGGGCTCCGTCAGTTCCAGCAGGCTCCCCTTGCCTCCGGGCTGTCCTGCACCGCTCTCGCTGCTCCGGAATCTTCAGGTCTCCTGTTGCCTCACGAACTTCCACAAAAGGGTCACCCATAGACATAGTTACTGCTTCTTTGAACTGATTCCATTCAAGCTCCAAGAAACCATTCTTGCCCAGGTCACCAATGACTTCTTGGTTAAATCCAATGGCCATTTCTGGACATCTAGGCACCTGCTCTTCCCTGACTTGCTTTTCTTCCTTGGCTTCGAGGCCATCACCCTCTGGTTTTCTCCTCTCTCTCTGGCTGCTGCTTCTCAATTTTCTTTGTAGGTTCTCCCTCATGTCTGCAAACTTTAAATGCTGAAGACTTGGCAGTCCTTTCTTTTCCATCTACACTCACTCTTAAGTGAGATGTCACCCCTCCTGAAGGCTTTAGAATCAGTCCAGCTACATGCTGATGACCCAGATATTTATCTCTAGTCCATACCTGTGTCCCAAACTCCAGGTTCAGGTATTCCAACTGCCTACTGACATCTCCACATGGATAGCGAATGGATATCTCAAACTGTACATGTCAAAACTGACCTCCTGTTCTCCACCAGCCCTGGGCTTGCTCCTCCTGTAGCTTCCTCCTCTCAGACAGTGAGCGCTCATCTTTTACACTCACATCCAGTCCTGCAAAAAACCCTTTTGGCCTGCCTTCAAAACAGACCCAGCATCCCACCTCCTCCCGGCTCTGCCTCTACCATCCCGGTCCAGCCTGCACTCATTCCACCTGACGCACCGCAGTAGGCCCCATCTGGCCACCCCTGCCTCTCCGAACTTGCCAGGCTGTGCCACTCCTCACCTATAAGTGCCCCGCACCATAACATCTCGCTCAGCGTAACACCCCAAATCCTTACTAGAGTCTGCAGGGCCTCCTCCCTTCACCTCTCTGATCTCATTTCCTACCTTCCCAGCCTGCTAGCTTCCTCAGACACACCAAACATCCCCTTACCTCAGGGCCTTTGCTCTTGCTGCTCCTTCTGCCAAGAGGGATTTACCTCTGGCTGTCTGCATGGCTCCCCCCGCTCCCTCCTTTACTTCATTCAGGGCTCAGTTCAAATGTCCCCTTACCAGAGTAGCCTTCCCTGATGTCTCTATGTACGATAGCCCCAAACCTGTCACTCCCTGTTACTGCCTGTTTTTTCTTCTTAGCACTTACTTATCATTACTGAATATATTGTTACATATTACCCATTAGTTATCTGTATTGCGTATTCATCTGTCTCTTCTCACTAGAATGTAAGCTCCATGAAGGCAGGGCTATTTCGGTCAGTTTTGTTCACTGCTCTTTTTCCAGTGCCCAGACCAAGGCCTGGCACAGAGCAGTCCCTCGGAACTGCCCGAAGGTCCTCAGGGAGGCACCCCCTGACACAGCTCCCCTACTCTGTACTTCCTTCCATCACACCCTCACGCTCGGTTCTCAGTATTTGCCTGTCCTTGCTGCTGGTAAGTAAGCTTTGCCAGTTTGGGACCCGTCTGTCTTTCCATGGCTCTATTTCCAGAGCCTGCCAGCACCTGGCACATTCTGGGTACTCAGTAAATATCCCTTAATTAAAAACAAACATACAAACAATCGAAAACAAGTGACCCATGTGCCTTCTCTTTGTGGCTGGACTGGTCTCTCAAGGATCCCCCCCACAGCATGATCTTTCTCAAAGGGCTTCCCGCGGAGGCACGTGGGCAAGGGAGGCACGGCTGGACAGTCTTGTCGGGGTGAGAAAGTGCCTGCCGCCGCGGGCCTGCAGCCTGGGCTCTGGGTGAAGAAAGGGACTGGCCTGGGTTCCCGGTGAGGGTCAGAGTCATGGTCCCGTCCCGGTTCCAGGTGGGGGGTGGAGGGGCGTACCTCGCGGGCAAGGGGCTGGCTGAGCGTCTCCCCGTAGGGGCTGAGCGGGGACCCCGTGTAGTACCGCAGCAGGTCCTGCAGCCGCGTGTGGGCACTGTCCTCGCCCAGCACCACGTGGCGTCCGTCCCCAAGCTGGGCCAGCAGGAAATGGCGGCAGCAAGTCCGGCTCCTGGAGGGCGCCAGTCGGGATCAGACCCGCTCTCCCACATGCCCAACCCTCCAGGCCAGGGTCACCAGCACCAGGCGTGATCCCTACTCACCCCCACCCCCGGCCCCAGGGTGTCCCACTCTCAGTAGTGGGGGTGGGGAAGAGGAAGAGGAGGGCCTGGGCTAAAAACCTGGCTCCTGCGAGCAGTCAGGAGCTCTGCCTAACACCCAACGGCTGCATCCAGTTCCGCCCGCCCCTCGGGTTAGCCCAAAACCAGGTTTCCTGGTCGCTGGGCGCGGGGCCCTGCCCCTCACCTGTAAGTCAGCACGAAGGTCACAGCGCTCTCGCTGAACCGCACCAAGTAGCAACCCTCCGGCTTGGTCTCCAGCAGCCTTTCGGCCTCCCTGTGGGAGAGGGAGAAGAGATAGAATGCCGCTCTGACTCTTCCAGCCTTGCTCCCTGTCGCCCGGGCTCCTGTGGGGACCCCCAGACCCAACTAATCGGACCGAAGTGGCTGGAGAAGGGTGGAGATGGGCAAGGGGCTGTGGGCACTACCCTTCCGCTCTAGCGCCTGGGCGTCTCGGCCTAGGCCTGGAAGGGCAGCTGGTTGTGTGTGGGGGCGGATGAAGGGGAGCCGGGGTGATGATGGTTCTATTATTGGTGCGGTGGCTGCAGCGACAGTGATCTAGTAGACTTCTAGATGACAAGCCAAGCTGAAGGGAGGTGGTGAACAAAGATACAGACGAAGTGAAGCTGAGAAATGGAGGAGGAGGGAGGAACTGCAAAGGGAGGGGAGAAAGAGGAGAGAGCTGGGTGAGCCAGAGATAAAGAAGGGGTGAGAGAGAGCCCGAGACACATAGAAATCATGAGGAGTAGCGGCCTTAGATACAGGAGGATAACTGAGCCTACAGAGGGGAAACTGAGGCACAGGGTGGGTTGGGCTGGAGCCTCTCCAATGATCTCCTCCAGGAGAGATGCCTTAGTGAATGGCCTGGGAACCTCCGGGAGGCAGAGCCTCCCAGAGGCTCCCAGCCCCAATTGACTCCTGACTGGCAGAGAGACCTAGGACTTGCTCCTGCCCCTCTCTGGGCCTCTTTCCTCCCCTGTGACTCACCTCCGAGTGATGAAGCCATGGAACCAAGGAGGGGCTGCCCCGTGCTGCAGGAGCCCCTGGGCCTGGGTCTTCTGGAACCAAGCCCGAGTCTCGGCCTGCAGGGACTGGCCTCCTTCCCTAGGCACCTCCTCAGCCCTTCCAGTGTCTTCTGGGCTGGGGGCAGCCCCCAGGGCCGGGGAAGATGCCTGGTTAGGGGAGGAATTCAAGGAGGGAAAGCAGCCATGATTAGTGGGCCTTCTGATGCCAAGTCAGTGGCTACCTTCTCATCCTTACCTCCAGACCCTCCTGGGTGGGAGGAGGAAGCTCCCAGCCCCCATTGCAGTTGCCTATTTTAAGTATAATTGCCCAGAAAGTCCCTCCCAAGGTCTGACTTAAATCCCTTCTTCGGCTCCAGCTGTTTTGGTTTCTAGGGAATTTTTCTACTTCTCGCTGGATCCTGGGGGCCTTGAAACCAGTAGCAGTAAGCTGCCAGATTGTGCTCGAGTAGGGTGAGGCCTTCCAGATGGACCGGAAGTCATACCCTGGCCTGGAGGATGAAGGCAGGTGAAGCAGGAAGTCACCCCAGAGTCTGGAATAAGGGAAAACCCAAAAGTAGCGGATTGAGCTGGTTGGCAGGAAAGATTCCCAAACAAATGGGTGAGCTAGAAGGGCTGCGATGGGGGTGTGCTAGGCAAATGAAGGGCATGGACAAAGATGTATATACCTGTTTCTGGGACTTGATACACTCTACCTTGGCCACCTGGGGACTCAACATGAGCTTCCCAGGGACAGAGGAGCAGTGAGTGGGCAGTTCAGCACATGAAGAAGGGACCGCCCATCCTCTTTTCCTCCCTCTGTGAGCTATCCCTGTACCCAGTCCCAGGTCACTCCTGCTTTTTCCTCATTGGCCTTTGTTTATCCGCGAGTCCTCACCCATGGGAGGCTGGGGAGCAGATGAAGGGGCTGCAGACCCAGGTTCCCACTCACCCCAGTGTGGACATCCGGGGCTGTAGGGATGAACTGGGCCTCCTCAGCCTTCAGGGCCTGGAGTCTGGGCACCGGAAGCAAGCCCAGGCTCTGGCAGCTTTTGTAGGTCAAGTCCATGGGCTGGAAGGTGCCCAAGGTTGGGGTAGGGGTTTTGTGACTCCCTGTTAGCACAAAGAGAACAGGTGAGACTTCTCAGTGAGGGACTGCCTCTCTCTGCTGCTCACCCCTTCCCCAGGCTTAGAGGTGCCCTGCATGCCTTTCACCAGGAACCTGGAGGACAGGGACAGTTATGTCAGCAGGAGAAATGCAGGTAGGACAGTGGCAAGGGTGGATTTCTCAGAGAGGAGAAGTATGGAGCCAAGGAAGGATAGGGGGGCTGAGGCAGCTGAGCAGCTTGCTGGGGAAACTGGGCACCAGCAAGGGGAGCTGGATGTCATCTGGCCTTCTAGTGTCCTGGAAGCAAGTTCCACCATTGGGGAGGGGAGCCAGATCTTTTCGGTGCAGGTCCCTCTTCCAGCCCAGGGTCCTCTGGCTCCCCCATCCCTCCTGCTTTCTCCGCCCTCCTCCCAAAAGAGCACACAGCAGATCCTTTGTTCTCAGGGCTGAGTGGACCTGCAGTCCCAGAGAAGGAGAAGGGGTTGTGGGTACCCTGTGCTCAGCCTTGCCAGCTCTGGCTTGGGGTGGGGCCCAGGAGAGAGCAGGCTGTGGGGTCTTATCCCCTCCCACCCACATTCTTCAACATCACACTTACCTTGGGGGCCCATCTGGGCCAGGGGGAACTCCATGGGGACAGCCTGAGAGGGAGCCCCTGGAGCAGGGTATGTGTTGGCGCTCTCAAAAGGTGTGCACACTCAGCAATTCTCCTCTCACCCCAGCCCTGGAGCAGGAAATGTGGTTTTACTGA
Organism: Anoura caudifer; assembly: GCA_004027475.1. NCBI lineage: Eukaryota > Metazoa > Chordata > Mammalia > Chiroptera > Phyllostomidae > Anoura > Anoura caudifer. The sequence continues at coordinate 97,342 of PVKU01006038.1, forward strand.
CGGCCCTAGCCCTAGCAGAGGACTCACGTCATGGAAAGCCTAAGACAATTGTTCCTCCCCCGGAAGCCAGGCAGCTGAAGGTGGTTGTGGTGTGGTGGTGCATGTTTGTGTCACACTGTGTTTGGGTGTTAGGAAGTCCTTACTGTTGTCTGACCTGAGTCCCCCCTGATTCTTTCATTACTCCCTCACACCAGGCTGGGACTTCTCTTTCTCTATCTCTATCTCTCAGCTTCTGCTCTGAGCTGTGGCAGTGGGGATATCAACCTCAGAAGGATAAGCCCTAGAAGGTTCTCAGGCTTTGGAGCCCCTGGAGATTTGTACTCAGGATTATCTTCTTAGGACACTTGGGGAGGGAGGGGGCAGGGCTACAACAGGAGTGATGTGGGTCAGACTTCTGGAAGAACATTCTGAGGTCATGAAATCTGTGAAATGAAGGATAAAGAGAAGGGGGCCTGGCTGCATCCTCCAGCAGATACAGAGCTGGGTTAGAGCACACCAGGCAATCCTGGAGGAAGGGGGGTAGAATTTCCTCCAACCAGGCAAACTGTTGTTAGTAGTAACACTAGTATTAGAAGTTGTTAGTAACTTCAATGCTGATGTCTTAAACTCAGGGGGGCTTCTATGTCTGCTGCACCAGAGGACTAACCCTATTTCTTTCTCGCTGGATTCCTCACAAATGAGAGGGGAACATTATCCCCATTTTCCAGAAGGGAACACTGAAGCTCAGAGAAGTGCCTCGGCTGCGGCCTTTCAGTGGCTCCGAAGTTGGTGGCAGAGTTGGAACTAAAATCTAGATCTTTTACTAATTTCACCATGATTTAGGCCAATGGTCCATGACTATGAGACTATGTTCTTGATGTGAAGAACCCAGAGAGAAATAGGATTGTGTCTCAAGATGGCAGATGGAGGAGACGGACTTGCCAATAGACCCTTATTGTGGCAAATTAATGGTGTGGATGGTGCTACTGGAGTCTACCTCAGAGGCCCCCACTCTAGCCTCGTGTGCGTGGGGGTGTGCATAGGACTTTGGATGTCAAAGAGGAGACTGAGCTGAGTTGCGGAGGATAAGTAGGATAGAGGAAGATGGGGAAGGGTGTTTCTAGAAGAGGGACAAGCATGTACAAATGCATGGAAGATAGAAGTGGTGCATGGGGTAGCCGAGGGGAAGCTGGCTCGGAGGTTGCCAGCAACAGTTTACGTAGCTGCAGGGCACCAGGCTGGATTACATGCTGCTTTGCTCTGGAGAAGGAGTTTGGACTCCTGACTCAGCCTGGAGAGCTACTTCCCCACCTGCTCTGGGCAGGGAAACACTTTTCGAAGCAGTTACTGCTGGCCCAGCCACATCCGAGGCCTCTTTCACCTCCTCCCCAGCTGCCTGCTCCTCTTCCCTTCTATAAAAACTGTTGCCTTACACTTGGTCCCAGCCCCCATGTGATGCGGGACTGAGAGGTGCCTCCTGGAGAAGAGAGCTCTGACCCCACGAAGGGTTGTTCCCCAGATGGTGCCTGAGCCTTCAATAGGCCATTCTACCATTCCATGAAGCTGATTAATTTTGGGTAACAGGGTAAGACCACTAAACCCTGCAGTCATGAGCCTGTGGTGTGCCTCTTCACTGTGCAATGAGTTGTTTGGCCTGAGCCACTGAGATGTGTATGGGATAGCATACTGAGGGAGCAGACACCCTGTAAGCACACGGGTAGTGCTGGAGTTTGTACTGATTCTGATAAGGACAAATCACTGCCCCCTCAAAAGGGATAGGGGGTCTACTCTAACCAACCTGCCACTGTGTGGCTGGATGTTTTCTCCCCCTACTAAGTAATAGGGCTCAGTGTCAATCTCTCTTGCAAGCAAGCTGGGTGCTCAGCAGTAGCTCTCAACCTCGGCAAGATGGCTCTGATGATCCTGGGCCCATGCAAAGCCTCCATCTTGCAGCCAAGTCTGCTGTTTATCAGCCCATTGTTCCAGCATGAGGGTGACTGATGACTAAAGAGAAAGGCTGGCTGACGTCCACAGGATGGGTTATCCTGCCCAGTGTGGTGGAAATGCACGCCAGTCCTGGACCTGCCATACACTTATCTCTTTCCCAGCCCTCTTTTCTTTAAGTCTTTCATTTCATTTTTTTTTCCAGGACTCTGACCAACTGGCCAACGACTTAATACTTCCCAGTACTCCATGAACATCCTTAATCTGGACCATCCCTATGTACAAAGAGCGTGACCGGTGAATGCTTGCAGCTCTGACCCCTGGGAATAATCCCTTTGCCACTGCCCTTCAGGGACACCCTAAATGGGACCATCAGCTGGGAACCCCCGTGAGGGCATATGTGTGGCTTGCAGAAGTAGGAGTGCAATAAAGATAGGTGATTTTGGAGTCTGGGATGCCTGCTCATGCAATTTGTTTTCTTTAAAAATTTTTTTAAATTTACTGATTTTTTAGAGAGAAGGGAAACAGGGGGGCAGGGAGAAACACTGATTTGTTGTTTCACTTATTCATGCATTCATTGGTTAATTCTTTTTTAAAGTATATTTTATGGCTATGCTGTTACAGTTGTCCTATTTTTTTCTCCTCTTTATTCCCCTCCACCCTGCACCACCCTGTACCAACATTTCCCCCGCTTAGTTCGTGTCCATGGATTTTACATATAAGTTCTTTGGCTTCTCCATTTCCTATACTATTCTTAACCTCCTCCTGTCTATTTTGTAGCTACCATTTATGCTTATTCTCTGTACTTTCCCCCCTTTCTCTCCCTCCCCCTCCCTGCTGATAACTCTCCATGTGATCTCCATTTCTGTGATTCTATTCCTGTTCTATTGTTTGCTTAGCTTGTTTTGTTTTGTTTTTTAGGTTCAGTTCTTGACAGGTGTGAGTTTGTTGTCATTTTACTGTTCATGTTTTTGATAATCTTTTTTCTTATATAATTCACTTTTACATTTCATATAATAAGGGCTTGGTGATGATGAACTCCTTTAACTTGACCTTATCTGGGAAGCACTTTATCTGCCCTTCCATTCTAAATGATAGCTTTGCTGGATAAAGTAATCTTGGATGTAGTTCCTTGCCTTTCATGACTTGGAATACTTCTTTCCAGCCCCTTCTTGTCTGCAAGGTTTCTTTTGAGAAATCAGCTGATAGTCATGGGAACTCCTTTGTAGGTAATTGTCTCCTTTTCTCTTGCTGCTTTTAAGATTCTCTCCTTATCTTTAATCTTGGCGAATGTAATTATGATGTGCCTTGCTGTGTGCTTCCTTGGGTCCAACTTCTTTGGAACTCTCTGAGCTTCCTGGACTTCCTAGAAGTCTATTTCCTTTGCCAGATTGGGGAAGTTCTCCTTCATTGTTTTTTTCAAGTCAGTTTTCAATTTCTTGCTCTTCCTCTTCTCCTTCTGGTACTCCTACAATTCAGCTGTTGAAATGTTTAAAGTTGTCCCAAAGGTTCTTAAGCCTCTCAATTTTTTGAATTCTGGTTTCTTCATTCTGTTCTGGTTGAATGTTTATTTCTTCCTTCTGCTTCAAATTGTTGATTTGAGTCCCGGTTTCCTTTCTATCACTGTGGGTTCTCTGTGTATTTTTCTCTATTTCACTTTGCATAACCTTCGCTTTTTCCTCAGTTTTGTGACCACACTCAACGACATCCTGATTACCAGTTTTTGAACTCTGCATCTGATAGGTTGACTATCTCTTCATTGCTTAGTTCTATTTTTGGAGCTTTGATCTGTTCTTTCATTGGGGACATATTTCTTTGCCTCAGCTCTCCTGTTACGTTGTAAGGCGCGGAACCTCAGGTATTCATCAGGGCGGGGTAACCCACTTTGGGTGTTGTGGTGCTGTATGTGGGGGAGAGGTCAGAGAGGGAACAATGCCACTTGCTTAGCTTTCTGTGGGCTTTCAGTCACTTCCCCCACTACCCACAAGCAAATTGGGCCCTTCTGGTGTTGATTCCCAAGCGGGTGGGTTTGTGCTGGTTCTAGGACCCTGTGGGTCTCTCCAACAAACTCTCCTGTGAGACTAGGAGTTTCTCCTGCTGCTGCAACTCCCAGATGTTTTTACAGCCAGATGTTTTGAGTCTTTTTTCCCCATGCTGGAGCCCTGGATTGCGTGATCTGTCTCACTCCCCAGTTGTTCCTCCCGTTTTATCTGCACGTGAATGTGGAACTGCCCCGTCTGCCAGCCACTGCCTTGCTACTTGTCCTCTTTGTCCCAGCTGCTCATCTCTGCCCCTCTATTCAGAAACAGTTTGAATGAATGTTTCTTCTTTAACTCCTTATTTGTGGGACTTCCATACAGTTCAGTTTTCTGGCAGTTCTGATTGTTTTTTGCTTTTAAACTTGTTCTCCTTCTTTTGGTTGTTCAAGGAGCCAAAATGTATCTACCTACGCCTCCATCTTCACCCTCATTAGTTAATTCTTTGTTGTTCCCTGACCCAAGATTGAACCCACAACCTTGGCCTGTTGAGAAGACAAGACAACTAACTGAGCTACCCAGCCAGGGCTCATGTGATTTACTTACACGTTCCGGAGAAGCTCCAGCCTGGTCCAGGGGTGTCACTCCAATCACACAATGGATGACTGCTTTGCCTGTCTAACTTATGACTCATGGATCAGATAAGATTCAGCTTATGGGGGTAGCTCAAGTTGAATGGTCACTTGATGCCCACTGGTCAAGCACTCCATTTTTATTAGGGCTTAATAGCATACCAGTTGCTATTTTTCAGATGTAATTCTTTGTCAGATGTGGGGGAACTCCACCTGCAGGGCTCCCCTTGACTGCTGTGGGTGAGAATGATTCTACCAAGACATGATCTGCTTGGGGAAGAAGGCTGACCAGTCTCTCACAGGAGAAAGATGTTTTAGCCTCTCTCTCAATGGGCTTTTATTGAGTTTAGCTTGCATAGGGATGAATATCAATGAAAGGAGATATGGTTTACAGATAACATTTCTAAGATCACAGGGGTCCTTTTGAGTCAGGGTCTGGTAGACAGGGTGACACCAATCAGCTGTAAAACCTTGGGAAACAAACTTATTTTGTGCTTGGACTCTTTTCATTTAAATTGAGGGCATTCTTAGCAAAGCAGGTTTCACAGGACTTTATGCATTCTTTCTCTAGGCCTGATCACCCCTCACTGGGAACTGCTGGTCCCAGCACAGGACTGCACACCCCCTTCAGCATTGTTTCAGGTCTGAATCAGGTAGGGGAAGCAAGGCAGCCAAGAGATTAGGAGACTTTTTACAGATAGAATGAGGACTTAGGCTATGATAAAGCCAAGGGGTGAGGGTTTTTTGTCCCTTCTCCACAATCCCCTAAGTCATTCCCTGACAGCCCCTTTGAAACCATGCCTGTCTTAGGTTGTCCCTCCCTTGAGGAATCTTATGTGTCATTGGCTAACCAGTCACCCGCCATAGGCCAAGCAGGGTGAAGTAAAGGGGGAAGAGGCTGCACCCCTGCTGGGAGGATAAGTTTTATCTCCTTAGTGGCTTATGGTCCCAAGGTCCCCTAGCCATGGAGCCTTTTCACCTGTCAACAGGGTTACAGCCTCTGAAACCAGGCAGGATGATTTGTAACAGTTAGAGAGGGCATGACCTTTTTCCAGAACCTCAGGGTATGTGCTGCAATTCTCTGCCAGAACTTGCCAGAGACTCCTCACAGCATCCTTCTCTACCATGAGTATTTCTAGCACACTGGACATGCTGGATCAAAAGGCCCAAGTGCCAGAGCAGCTTGTTCACAGCCTGGACCTGCTGCCAGGGCCCTTTCTTGCTCTGGGATGCACCTGAAACTGTCAGCCTTCTGTGTCACTCAATAATTAGTTTGAAGTGGTATTCTCAAGCACAGCACACCTTGTCTCCCAAATTCAAAGAAACCAGCTTGATTGCTCTACTTGCGGAATCGACATCAAAGAAACCAAATGAACATTGTGCTGTCTTCTTAGTGCTAGAAAGTGCAGGGTATATCTTGTCCTTGACAGCAAGCTGAACACCAGGGCTTTTGGAAAGGAGGTGGTGAGCCCTGGCCAGTCAGCTCATTTGGTTAGAGCATTGTCCTGATACACCAAGGTTGCAGGTTTAATCCCTGGTCAGGGCACATACAAGAATCAACCAAATGAATGGATAAATAAGTAAAACAACGAATCAGTGTTTCTCTCTCTCTGTAAAATCAATCAATAAATAATAAAAAAACAAAAATATTTCTTTAAAGAAGAGGGAAAGAGGTGGTGATCAAGGGAATCTGAGCTCTGTGCAATATAGCACAAATAATGCACGCTATTATGCATTTTTGCTTCTCCTATCTGCTTTCAGGGAACAAAACAAATAAGTTTTTACTATCCTGTTCTCTGCGTCCAGAATTTACCAATAGCCCACTATTACCTTGTATAATCGATTGTTATTTTATTTCAAAGGTTTTTATTTATTTATTTTTAGAGAGCGGGAGAGAGAAGGTGAAAGAGAGGGAGAGCAACATCAATGTGTGTTTGCCTCTTGTGGGCCTCCTACTGGGGACCTGGCCTTCTACACAAGCATATACTCTGACCGGGAATCGAACCAGCAACCATTTGGTTCACGGCCTGCTCTCAATCTACTGAGCTACACCAGCCAGGGCAGCAGTTATTATTTTATAAATAACTGCCAGGGGCTGGCATTGTGTTATTTGATGATTACCTGGCACCACTTCACAGGTGGGAAACCTAGATCAAGGTCAAGGGACTTAGCTTTAGTCACACTGTGAGAAAATTAATCTGAACCAAGTGGGTACTTCCAGTTTAGGACTTCTAGGCTCTGTGGGTGAGGAGGGCCTGTGCTAAGTGCTTTGCGGGTATGAACTCATACACCCTGAAACAGGCCAATTATGGTGATTCTTATTACCATTCCCATCTCACAGGCAGTGAATTTGAAAACTCGGGAGATTAAACAACTTGCTCAAGGTCATACGTCAGTAAGTGGGCACCAGAACAAGGCGATTTGACTTCAAATCTTGGGGTCTCAAATTTGGAGAACTAGTAGCCAATACTGAATCAGGGACATAACCCCACATGGATGGGTGGGCACCACTTAACTGCTTTCCCACCTAATGGTTTCATGTTCGAAAACTGAGTGGAGTAGAAAAGGAGCAGGACTTTCAAAGCTTTTGACTGTTACTAGGACAAAAGAACCCTGTGGAATTTCCCTGAGGAGACCAGTATATTCATACTATAAAAAAGCAGAATCCAAGAAACTTTTCTAACCAACAGCCAAAACTCTGTACTTCTAGTAACTTGTTATGCTGCGCAGCAATTGCAACCCCAAACAGACTTGTTTGCACTGTTTTTTTTTCCCTCACCCGAGGATTTGTGCACTGCTCTTTAGAGAGAGGAAGGAAGTGGGGGAACAGAAACAGAGACTGAGAGAGAAACATTGATGTGAGTGGAAAGATCGATCAGTTGCCTCTTGTATGCACCCCGACTGAGGATCAAACTCACAACCTAGGTATGTGCCCTGATGCGGAATCGAACTGGCGACTTTTTGGTGCACAGGATGACACCCAACCAACTGAGCCACACTGGCCAGGGCAGAACCGCTGTTCTTTGCATGTGCTTTGCTGAGCACTCTGACACACTCCCATAGCACTACTGAAAGGAGCAGGAATGTTTCAGATCTTACTCAGCAACTTTTCTCTGAGCGGCTCCAGGCATTTGCAGAACCAAAGGCATTACTTTATAATTATTCTTCTTGTCAACATCGATCCTATGCCAACACTGTACCAAACATGCCAGGGACTAGGCATGCAAAAAAAAGTAAATAAAAACCCAGCAACCTGTTCTTTCAGAGTTCACATCTGGCTGAAAAGAAATAGCCATGGCATGTAAATATTTTAGTGCCTCTAACTTCTTATTGAAAAGGAACAGATAACCAAATAAGTTCAGTAAAAGTGAGGTGCTGTGGATTGAAATGGTCAGCCCTTGATTCTGAACTCAACAGAATGATGAGCCAGGCCTCATGAAAGTGTTCTTTGTTCTTATGAAGATGTGAAAAAAAGCTCTTTAAATAATACATACTATAATAATATATTCAATTTTTTGAAAATTATAAGGTCCTTTGCAATTGTAATGTTAGCATTGATATTGATTAATTAGATCACTTGCTTGGTTAATAATATGGCACAGTGAACTCCAAGAGCAACTGATAGACTTGAACAGTTCTCCAATGGCAGAAGGGACAAGTTTCTCAGTTTTTTTCTTCATTCTTTTCCACTCCAAGGTAAAAAGCTCCTCTTATTTATGTTGCATTCCCAGTGGTTGGCAAAATGTTGGTGTGTGGGAGGTGCTTAATAACTATGTATTGACATGTTGAGAAATTTTTATTTATTTATTTTAAAGATTTTATTTATTTATATTTAGAGACAGGGGAATGGAGAGAGAAAGAGGGGGAGAAAAACATCAATGTGAGAGAGAATCACTGATCAGTTGCCTTTCATATGCACTCTGACCCCGTGACCTGGTCCACAACCCAGGCATGTGCCCTGACTGGGAATTGAACCAGCAACCTTTCAGTTTGCAGGATGATGCTCAACTAATTGAGCCACACCAGTCAGGGCTGTTGAGAAAATTTTAAAAAGGAGAAAAGAAAGCTTTTAGGGAACAGAAAAACCAGCCATTTTAGGCAGAGTTGTCTTTCTGTTGACGTCTCCCCCCCGCCCTCCTCTTCACGTTGTGTGTGTCTCTCTCACAGGCCACTCTCAGTCCACCCACATCTCCTCATGCACATGGTCTTGTGGCGGATGCTTTCATCCAGGTCACACCTGTGCCTGCTGCGGGTACCTGTGTGGATGAGAGTGTCACAAGAAGAGCAGATTATGGGACTGTGGAAAGAGAATGGGAGTTGGGGTCTGTTTGAGCCCCTGCTCTTCCACTTATGGACCCTGTGACCTGGGGCAAATCTCATTGGCCCTCTCAGCCTCAGTTTCAAAATCTGTAAAATGGAGATAAGCCAGGATGAGCCATTTTATGTAGAAAACGAGCTGACTCAGGCAATGCTTCTTCAACTGGCAAAGGCTGTTATACTCGGTATCATCATTTTACTTATATACCAATAGAGTAATAATAAGAAATGGAGGGCTGCTCTGGCCAGGTGGCTCAGTGGGTTGGAGTGTCATTCCATACATCAAAATTTGCAGGTTCAACTTCTGGTCAGAGTGCATACGGGAGGCAGCTGATCAATGTTTCTTTCTCACATCGATGTTTCTCTCTCTCTCCTCTCTAAAATCAATTACAAAAAGTTTATTCAAAAAAGAAAATGAAAAAAGAAATGGGGGGCCATGCAGTGGGTCCAGTCAAGGTAAGTTTTCCCACGAGGTGTCAGCAGCCTGGCATGACAGATGCAGCTGCAAGGACATGCATGGCCCTTGTTCTCTGGGGTGTTCATTCTCACCGGGGAGAGAAAAAGAAATTTGTGAACAAATAAACAATTTCAGATTGTGCTAGAGGTTACGAAGATGATAACACAGGGTGGTAGATGCTGCTTTGAAACGCCTCTCTTGAGGACATGTCAGACACTTAACCCACTGATCAGGAAAGAACAAGCCAGCCCTTCGCGGTCTGGGACACAGGTGCAGTGGCCTGGAGCACTGGGTACAGTCACCAGCCAGTCTGCTGATCTCAGCCTGAGAGCCTCCTTGGGACCGGTGGGCTCCCTCTCCGGTGCCTGCAGGTGCAGCCTGCTCTCCCAGGCCAGCCACGCCCTCGCAATTTCACTTACAGCCTCCTGCAGCTGTGATTCCCTTGCTCTGGGAAGTAGGGAGGGCTGGCGCAGGCCTGGGATGGGGCAGAGCCAGCCTGCAGGGTGTTGGAGAAGAAGGACACAGAAAAAAGGCAGACAGGATGGGTGTGGAGGGGCTACACAGAACCCTCCAGCCCGGAAGTCTGAAAACCAAGCCCAGATTCTGCAGAGAATTCCAGAATCCTGGTCATCCCCACCTCAGGATTCTGGCTTTTGGACACAGAGGACCCCAGAAATGGACTCTTTCTTTCTGTCCCCCCAGAGTAGGAAGACACCATGAGGGTTAGCACTGTTTGGTATTAAGTAACTCCTACTCCCTCACACCTGATGGCCACCTTCTCAATAACCTGCCATTTAACTGATCACCAGGAGGCAGGAGCTACTTCAGTGCAGCCACGTCAAATGCCAGGGCTTTGCTCTGTGATGCTCCATGCGGCTGGAATTATGCTTTGCATAGCCCACTGCTTTGATGCACTTTGAGATCATTGCAACAGAAGCACTTTTCACTTTTAAAATGGAATCACTCTTTGTCTGGAGTCGGTGGCCCAGGCCAGCAGCACTGGCAAATGAAGCGTTGGTTCTCCTAGACCCAGGTACACCTGAGCCCCCCGACAACAGCTCTGTCCAAACACAGACCAGGTTATGGGCCTGCCAGGAATCTCCTCTTTGCCTCCACATTTCATCAGAGCAATGTCCCTTGGAGACCCTGAGCCTCTTTAAAGCTGTGACTGTTTCTCACCTTTACTTATATTTCATCCACTTCCACCTTATGCCAAGGTCATCTGGGTAATTGCTAGATCACTCCAAGCTTCAGGTGCCTCACTTTGGAAATGGGGAAGAACAGCTTTATGGAAGGATTCGTGGGATTCCAGCAATGAATGGGTGTTGAGCCCAGCAGAGCGTCTGTCTGATATGAAGAAGGAGCTCAGGTATTTTGTTCCCTTCTTTCCTACAAGCTCCTGGGACTGTGAGGGGAACACTTAACCACTGTCTTTTCATGACTGGGGCAAGGGGCAGACCTTAGGTCTTCCTCTTGCCAGGTTGGGAAGGCCAGGGTCCAGTCTCACCCTCCACCAGGCATGCTGCTGGGTTGATAACAGGAAGGGTTCCAGAGGGGTATGCGTGAGATGGCTTGTCTGCTGGGGTCCCCTCCCAGAACCCTTTCCTTGAGTTCCCAAATATGAGTTCCAGCTTCCATAACAAAATACCACAGGCCGTGTAGCATAAACCATAGAAATTTATTTTCTCACAGTTCTGGAGTTTGGAATTCCAAGATCAAGGTGCCAACATGGTTGGGTTCTGGTGAGAGCTCTCTTCCGGGCTTGCAGATAGATGGCTGCCTTCTTGCTGTGCCCTCACCAGGCCTTTCCTCTGTGTCGGCGTAGGGAAGCAGGGGTGTCCCTGGTTTCTCTCTTTCTTTTTATAAGGACACCAGTCCTATCCGTTTGGGGTCCCACCTTTATGACCTCGTTTCACCTTAATTACTTCTTTTAAGGCCCCGTCTCTAAATACAGCCACACTGGGGGGTTCGGGCCTCAACATATGCATAGTGAGGGGACACAATTCAGTCCCTACACAAAATGTCAAAGCCCGTCCCCTCACGGAGCTCGGACTCTAAGGCAGGTAGGACCACAGGAGATCCAGCGATTCAAGGCAGTTGTGCCTGGAGCCCAGGTATTCCCCAGGACCGCAGGTGAGAGAGTTCTCTTCTGATGGGTGATGGTGGGGAGGAGGCTCAGAGGAGTTTGGGGACAGCTGTGCAGAACCTTGATAACAAGCCACCTAGGTTCGGGGACAGTCAGGGCCAAGACACGAGGCCATATGAAGAGCACATAGGATGGATCAGTTTGCTATCCCCACTGCTCTCCTTCTCTCCCCTGCTGCGGGCATTTCGGGAGCATGTGCACTGCTAGAAGTTTCCTAAGGCTGAGTTTGCTGTTAGAGTGCATTGCAACACGGCAAAGGAAAGAGCTGGCTGGCGTGGCGGCAACAAGAGGGCTGCTGGAGGAACCCTGCAGCAGCTGGAGCCCCTGCGCTGGACAGCCAGACAGCCTTGTGTCCAGCTGGTGCTGGGACAGAGCTGGCAGCATCCAGAGGGGGTGGAGAGGGATCGTGAGGAGAACATGGGAGGCTAGGAGGCCACGGACACTGCAGAGAGTTCTTGGTGACTTGAGAGTCAGGTTCCATGACTGCTGGGAGGTGATCAGGAAGGGAGACTAGTGGAGAAGTGTGGAAGATCCTGGTTGTCTCAAGGGACCCCAGAGAATGCAAGGAAGTGCCAGATGTTCTGAGGAACCTATGAAGCTAAGGGTATCGAAGGCACCGGGGAACGTGGGGGTCAGGACAAGAAGGCATTCAAGGGAGTTCAGGGTCTCATAGACTCCAGGGCCTGGGATCCGAGGTCTAGAGAGGGTGGGGAGATTTAAGGATCCCACTCCCTCCCCCAGCGTGGTCCAGCGTGTAGACCGTGGCTGAGAAGGAGCCATGGCAGTCAGTGCTTCAGATTTCTCGGTGCCTCCCTTGGGGCTGAGGTCCTCCTGCGTGGTCTGAATGTCACCCACAGCCATCCGAAGGAGGAGGCAGGTAGGCCTGCAGATGCTTTGGGTCAGACATTGTGCTGTGAGGTGTGCCGTGGGCTTTCCATTTAACAGGCGAGCTAAACTGAGGCTAGGAGAAGTAAATAATCGATAACTTGCTCAAGCAGACTAGTAAGTACGTTTAACTAAATTCAGCTCAGATCTGGCTCCAAAGGCAGTATCTTTTTTATCTTTGCACTCTCTGCCCCTGGCTGGTTTGTTATCATTAATTCATTGAGCATCTATTGAGAACTTATTATGTGCTGGAGTGGTGGTAGTTTCAAGGGCTAGAAAGATAAATGAGACATGAGGGCAGGGGAGATACATAGGTAAACAAAGCCAGATAATTCAGAATGACAGTAGCTAAACTAGAAGCATGGAGTCCAGGGACTGTAGGAAGGGGGGGTCCATATACTTGGGGTAAGGGTGTATGGGGAAGAGAGGTCAGAAAGGTTTCAGAGAGGAGGTAATACCTGAGAGAGCTGGTTTAAAGGGAGCAGGTGATCCTCAGGATAAACGTAGGGCAGGGGTGGAGGGAAATGGAGGATGCTCTGGGTGGAAGAAGCAAAGCAAGCGATGACTGATGGCTCAGAGCGGCAGCGGCCTCTGGGGATGGCGTGGGTGTGAAGGGCAGAGAGCTGGAGAGCTGAGGCTGAGGGGTCAGTCTACCTGGGAACTTCGGCTTTAGCTGGTTGCACTGGGGAACCACTGAGGGGCTTTCAGCAGGGCAGCGGTGAGATCTGCCTCACTTTTGGTGCTCTCCCAGCGCCGGCCCCAGCACAGCTCTCTGAGGGCTCGTGGTGGGCCGCAGTTCTCTGTCTGTGTGCCTGTGAGCCCAGCAGGCCATCTGCTCCTCCAGGGCGGAGGCCCACTTTTGGGACTCAGCCACCCACTTCCAGGTCTGCTGTGAGTGGGTGCTCGACACATTGTGACGTGCTAAAGGGGGTTTGGTGCTGGGGCCGGACAACTGCACAGGCCGGCATCTCTGCCCACAGGTCTCGTGCCCACCCCTCTCCAGAAATTTTGAGTTCGTTGTGGGCATCTTGCAGGCAGCGAGATATACAGGACAAAGCATAGACAGATCTAACTTTGAGTCTCAGCTCCTGAGACTCATTTATTTATTACTTCTGAGACTTCGGCAAATTCTTTCACTTCCTTAATGTTTAGTCTCCTCACGTGTAAAATGCTGGCAATAATATGAGGCCCACCAGGTTGTTCTCTGTGTTAGAGTGCATGTCAAGTGTAGGCATGTAGAAAGTGCTTAGTGCATTTTGAGGATAATAATCTTGATAAATAATAACTATCATTGGTGCTGGGCACTCACTTGCCTGTTTTCTCTCAGCTCTAACCCTCCCTTCTGGACTCTGCCTTGCGATGGAACTGGGGATGAAACTCTGCAAACCAGGGTTCCAGCCGGCTCTCCATTATGTTCCGCCAACAGGGAGGTTGGCCATGAGGGGACACAAAGGGCTCGCCTCTTCCTGTTTGCTTCCCTTCAAGTCGCTCCAGCACCAATTAGGGGGCACCACCTCCTCCCAGACTCAGGCCCCACCTCCACAGGAGCCTTCTTCTGAGTCTCTGGATGCCAACAACCCCAAACTCACCCACGTGTTCTCCCAGTCTAAGGGCGGGGGCTTCTCCCTGCAGTGATCTCTCTGCGACCTCCTTTTCCTCTTGTGTTTTCCAGCCCTCCCCCCAGTAGAGCCAGTCCCTTATATTCGGTACTGTCTGTGAAACCCCTAGCAC
>PVKU01006039.1:0-111338 GCA_004027475.1 Anoura caudifer
TTGTCTGAGGTATCATTGGCAAATATGTTTTCCCATATAGTTGGTTCTCTTTTTATTTTAATACTGTTTTCTTTAGCCATGCAGAAGCTTTTTATTTTGATGAGATCCCATTTGTTTATTCTTTCCTTTATGTCCCTTGCTTTAGGGGACATATCAGTAAAAATGTTGCTGCATGAAATGTCTGAGATTTTCCTGCCTACTTTCTCCTCTAGGACTTTAATGGTGTCACAGCTTATATTTAAATCTTTTGTCCACCTTGAATTTATTTTTGTGTATGGTGTAAGTTGGTGTTCGAGATTCAGTTTTTTGCATGTAGCTGTCCAGCTCTCCAAACACTACTTGTTGAAGAGGCTACTTTTACTCTACTTTATGTTGCTGCCTACTTTGTCAAATATTAATTGACCATAGAGAAATGGGTTTACTTCAGGGCTCTCCATTCTATTCCACTGGTCCATGTGTCTGTTTTTGTGCCAGTACCAGGCTGTTTTATCTACAGTGACCTTGTAATATAGTTTAGTATCAGTATTGTAATCCCTCCTACTTGGCTCTTCTTTCTCAAGATTGCTGCAGCTATTCGAGGTCGTTTGTGGCTCCAAATAAATTTTGAAGTGTTTGTTCTATGTCTGTGAAATATGCCATTGGTACATTAATAGGTATTGCATTGAACCTGTAAATTGCTTTGGGTAGTATGGACATTTTGATGATGTTAATTCTTCTGATCCATGAACACAGTATATGTTTCCATTTGTTTTTGTCTTCCTTGATTTCTCTCTTCAATGTTGTGTAGTTTTCTGCATATAGATACCTTACATCTTTGGTTAGGTTTATTCCTAGGTATTTTATTTTACTTTTTGCTATATCGAGTGGGATTTTTTTCTTGAGTTCTGCTTCTGCTGTTTCATTGTTTGTGTACAAAAATGCCTTTGATTTTTGGATATTGACTTTGTATCCGGCTATTTGGCCAAATTCATTTACTAGGTTGAGCAGCTTTGGGGCCAAGTCTACAGGATTTTCTATGTACACTATCATGTCATCTGCAAATAACGATAGTTTTGTTTCCTCCTTTCCAATTTGGATACCGTTTATTTCCTTTTCTTGTCTAATCGCTGTGGCCAATACTTCCAATACTATATTGAACAGAAGTGGTGAAAGTGGACACCCTTGTCTTGTTCCTGAACTTAGTGGAAAAGATTTTTGTTTTTGCCCGTTGAGTATGATGTTGGCTGTAGGTCTCTTATATATGGCCTTGATTATATTGAGGAATACTCCCTCAATTCCCATTTTGCTGAGTGTTTTTATCATGAATGGGTGCTGTACCTTATCAAATGCTTTTTCTGCATCTATTGATATGATCATGTGATTTTTGTCTTTGCTTTTGTTTATGTTATGCATTACATTTACTGATTTGCATATGTTGAACCATCCTTGCATCCCTGGGATGAATCCCACTTGGTCATGATGTATGATCTTTTTAATGTATTGTTGGATGCAGTTTGCCAGTATTTTGTTGAGGATTTTAGCATCTATGTTCATCAGTGATAATGGCCTGAAGTTTTCTTTCCTTGTTATGTCTTTATCTGGTTTGGGGATCAGGATGATGCTGGCTTCATAAAAAGAGTTTGGAAGTCTTCCATCATTTTGGATTTTTTTGAAAAGTTTGTGAAGGATAGGGGTTAGCTCTTCCTTAAATGCTTTGTAAAATTCTCCTGTGAAACCATCTGGTCCTGGGCTTTTGTGTGTGGGGAGTTTTTTGATTACTGCTTCAATTTCATCTGCTGTTATTGGTCAGTTCAGGCTTTCTGCTTCTTCTTCATTGAGTTTTGTGAGATTATATTTTTCTAGAAACATATCCATTTCACCTAAGTTTTCAAATTTCTTGGCATACAGTTCTTTATAGTAATTTCTTACAATCCTTTATATTTCTGTGGTGTCAGTTGTAATCTCTCCTCTTTCGTTTCTGATTGTGTTTATTTGAGTCTTCTCTCTTTTTTTCTTGATGAGCCTGTTTAAAGGCTTGTCAATTTTGTTTATCTTTTCAAAAAACCAGCTCCTGGATTCATTGATCCTTAGAATTGTGCTTTTAGTCTCTATGTCATTTAATTTTGCTCTGATCTTAGTTATTTCCTTCCTTCTACTTGCTCTGGGCTGTCTTTGCTGTTGATCCTAGAGTTCTTGTAGGTGTAGAGTTAAGTTGTTTGAGATGTTTCTATCTTTTTTAGGTAGGTCCGTATTGCTATGAACTTTCCTCTAAAGACTGCCTTTGCTGTGTCCCATAAGTTTTGGGTTGTTGTGTGTTCATTTTCACTTGTTTCCAGAAACTTTTTGATTTCCTCCCTAATTTCATTCTTGACCCATTCATTGTTTAATAGCATGCTATTCAATCTCCATGATTTTGAGGACTTTGTTTTTTTTCCCTTGGGGTTGGTTTCTAGTTTCAGTCCCTTGTGGTCGGTGAAGATGCTTGGTATGATTTCAATTTTCTTGAATTTGATGAGGTTAGTTTTATGACCTATCATGTGATCTATCTTTGAGAATATTCCATGTACATTTGAATAGAAAGTTTATTTAGTTTCTTTGGGATGAAGGGCTCTATATATATCAGTTAAGTCCATTTCATCTAGGATGTCGTTCAAAGCCACAATATCTTTGTTGATATTTTCCTTAGAAGATCTGTCCATTTTTGACAGTGGGGTGTTAAAATCCCCTACTATAATTGTGTTGCTGTCAATATCTTTCTTGAAGTCCTCTAAGATTTTCTTAATGTATTTAGGTGCTCCTATGTTGGGTGCATATATATTTACAATGTTTATGTCTTCTTGGTGGATTCTTCCTTTGAGTATTATGAAATGACCTTCAGGATCTCTCTTTATGGCTCTTCTGTTGAAGTCTATTTTGTCTGATATGAGTATTGCTACCCCGGCTTTTTTTTTCCTGTCCATTTGCTTGGAAAATTTGTTTCCAGCCCTTCACTTTGAGTCTGTGTTGGTCTTTTGTCCTGAGGTGGGTCTCTTGTAGGCAGCACACATGCTTCTAGAAAGGTTATTAGGGTTTAAGGTTATTATTGATAGGTACTTATTCATTGCCATTTTTGTACCTGTGTTCCTCTCTCTCTCTTTCTCCTTTCCTCCCTTTCCTTAAAGCAGGCCCTTTAGTATCTCTTGCAGAGCTGGCTTGGTAGAGGTGAATTCTTTTAGATTTCTTTTGTCTGGGAAGCTCTTTATTTGGCCTTCTATCTTGATTGAAAGCCTTGCTGGGTAAAGTAGTCTTGGTTGCAGGCCTTTGGTTCTCATTACTTGGAATATCTCTTGCCATTCTCTCTGGCTTGGAGTGTTTCCACTGAGAAGTTGGATGCTAACCTAATCGGGGCTCCCTTGTATGTTACTTCCTTTTTCTCCCTTGCTGCCTTTAAGATTCTCTCTTTGTCTTGGAATTTTGTCATTTTAATTATGATGTGTGTTGAAGTGGGCCTCTTTGGGTTCCTCTTGATTGGGACTCTCTGTGATTCCTGGATTTGTGTGACTTTTTCTCTCATCAAATTAGGGAAGTTTTCCATCATTACTTTTTCAAATATGTTTTCTATCCCCTGCTTTTCTTCTTCTCCCTCTGGTATCCCTATTGTATGGATATTATTACATTTCATACTGTCTTGCATTTCTCTTAATCCCTCTTCATTCTTTCTAAGCCTCTTTTCCTTTTCTTGCTCCTTCTGGCTGATTTTTTCTACTTTGTCCTCCAACTTGCTGATCCGATCATCTGCTTCATCAATTCTGCTTTTCATTCCTTCCACTGTGTTCTTCAGTTCAGAAATTGTATTTTTCATTTCCTCTTGGCCCTTGTTCATAGTTTCTATTTCCTTTTTCATGTTGGTATAGTTTGCAGTGAGCTCATCGTAGCTTCTGTGTAGTTTTTGGTAGCTCATTGAGAGTTCTTGGAGCTTCCTGACAACCAATGTTTTGAACTCAAAATCTGATAGTTGAGCTGCCTCCATTTCATTTATCATTCTTTCTGGGGCTTCCTCCTTTTCTTTCATTTGGGGATTATTTCTTTGTCTTCCCATTGTTTGTGAGACTCTTCTTGTCAGCCTCAGCTTCTTAAATTTATTTGTTCTGGTTCCCTGGGTTTATGTTGTGAACTTCTGTGGAAGAATGCCTGTGAAATTCAGTGGTGCTATCTCCTTTGGGTATCCTGGTGTTCACTGCTTCCAGTGTCTCAGCTGTTGAAATGCTCCTTCTTTGGGGCCAACTCTGGTCTTTCCACAGTTCCAGGGTTTTTTTGTTTTGTTTTGTTTTTGTCTCACTCGTATATGTTTAAAAAGAGAAGGAAAGGAAAAAAAGAAAAGAAGGAAAAGGAATTGAAAAAATGAAAAGGGAATAAAGAAAAGTAGAATGAAAAAGAAAAAAAAGAAGAAAAAGACAGGAAGAAGGGATAAGCTTGGAAAGAAAGGAAGAAGGAGTAAAACAAGAAAGAAGTATTGAGAAGCAAAAAGGAGTTGAGGGGTTAAAAAAGATCAAAATATTGAAAATAATAAAAAGAAAAAAACCCACAAAAAAATTGAAAAACTGAAAAACACCAAAACAGCTAATTCTTGATGTTATCAATCTTGCCAAGCTGGTTTTTCTGGCCTTGATGACTGCAGTGGCCGAGGGGTGACCATATTGTTTTTTCCCTTGTTCAGCACTCAGTTTTCTCTGGCCTACTGTCCTCAGAGCTATCCCAAGATTCTCCACACAGGGTCCCAGATGCCAACTGTGGTCGCGGGTCCGCAAGCCTTGATGTTCCCTGAGTCTTCCTTGCACAGGTGCCAACTGTCCCACGAACATGGTTCAACCCTATGCAGATGCAAACCAGTGTCTAAGATCTCCCAGCAGCCCACTCAGGCCTCCGATGGCGTGATGGCACTGGGAGACCGTATTGCTGTTCCCTGCTGGCGCCAAGTGCCCGCGCTGGCCTGAGAGACCCGTAGCAGTGCCCAGCGACTGCATACCAGGTCTCTCTGGGTGTGCTGATGTGACGATCCCCGCGTAGCTGTTTACAGTGTTAAGTGGGCGCAGACAAAAGTGCACGCTCCAACACTCAGTCCTCCCAGGGCTATGAGATCTTAACTCCTCTCTGTGGGATTTCATGCAACCAGGTTTATCCCAGTGCTGCTGAGACCCTGTTTGGCTGTTCAGGGAGTGGTTGCCCCAGCTCCCTCCCTAGAGTCTTATGGCCAGCCCTGGCCCGGTTACTCAGCCCCCACCCCATCTCCGCGCCCCCAGAGTACTCTCCTTACCATCCAGTTTTTCAATGTCCACTGCAATTTCCAATTATCTGTTTTCAAATATGCTGTGTTTTTGGTGTCTGTTTGCTGTGCTGCATTGAAAAATGTCCCAGTTTAACAACTGTGTGAGGGGGTAGAATGATGTGTATCCTCTTACTGTGCTGCCATCTTCTCCGAGTAAACTCAATTTTTAAATATTGAAATTAAATAGTAATTATCAGTTGCATTTTCTTCAATAAGATTTTATAAAATAGGACTTCTGACCAAGATGGAGGTGTAGGTAGACCCACTGTGCCTCCTCGCACAATCAAAATAAGAACAACAAAAATTTAAAAACAAAAAAACAGCCAGTACTGACAGAAAATTGAACTGTATGGAAGTCTGACAACCAAGGAGTTAAAATAGACACATTCATCCACATGGGTAGGAGGGGTGGAGTCGGACAGCTGAGTGGAGAGGGGTATCAGCAATAAAAGTTGTGGCTGGCGGACCTTGGCAATGCAGCAGGTGGTAGCAGATGGACCCAGCGAGGCAGTAGATTGTGGAGGGGCATGGCCCGCAAGGCATCTGGCAGACCAGGTTGTCCCATATTCATGTAAAGATAAACCAGGCCAAACTGGGGAGTGAGACAGACCACACAACCTAGGGTTCCAGTGAGGGGAAATAAAGACTCAAAACAACAATTGAAAACACCTGTGGGGGTTGAGGTTCAGGGAGAGACTCCCAACCTCACAGGAGAGTTTGTTGGAGAGACCCACAGGGTCCTAGAATGTACACAAGCCCACCCACATGGGAATCAGCACCAGAAGGGCCCAGGTTGCTTGGGAGAAGCATCAGAAGGGGCTGAAATCCAGCAGAGAGTGGAGCAAGCTCCATGTTCCCTCTCAGATACTTCCCCCACAAATAGTGTCATAATGCAGTGACATGCGTTGCCCCACCCTGGTAAACACCTAAGCCTCCACCCCTCATACATAACAGGTGTATCAAGACAAAAAAACATGGCCCAGACAAATGAACAGATCAAGGCTCCAGAACAAATACAACTAAGCAATGAAGAGATAGCCAACCTATCAGATGCACAGTTCAAAGCACTGGTGATCAGGATGCTCACAGAATTGATTGAAGTTGGTCACAAATTAGATGAAGGCTACGCTAAGTGAAATAAAGTAAAATTCACAGGGAACCAATAGTGATGGGAAGGAAACTGGGACTCAAATCAATGGAGTGGACCAGAAGGAAGAAAGAAACAACCAAACAGAAAAGAATGAAGAAACAAGAATTCAAAAAACTAGGAGAGGCTTAGGAACATCCAGGACATCTTTAAATGTCCCAACATCCAAATTATAGGGGTACCAGAAGGGGAAGAGGAATACCAACAAGTGGCGAACATATTTGAACAAATAATAAAGGAGAACTTCCCCAATCTGGCAAAAGGAAATAGTCTTCCAGGAAGTCCAGGAAGCTCATAGAGTCCCAAAGAAGTTGGACCCAAGGAGGAACACACCAAGGCACATCATAATTACATTAGCCAAGATCAAAATGAAGGAGAGAATCCTAGAAGCAGCAAGAGATAAGGAGACAGTCACCTACAAAGGAGTTCCCATCAGACTGTCAGCTGATTTCTCAAAAGAGACCTTACAGGCAAGAAGGGACTGGAAAGAAGTATTCCAAGTCATGAAAGGCAAGGACCTATGTCCATGATTACTCTATACAGCAAAGTTTTCATTTAGAATGGAAGGGCAGATAAAGTGCTTCCCAGATAAGGTGAAGTTAAAGGAGTTCATCATCACCAAGCCCTTATTATATGAAAGGTTAAAGGGACTTATCTAAGAAAAAGAAGATCAAAAACATGTATAGTAAAATGACAGCAAACTCACAATTATTAACAACCATACCTAAAGCAAAAGCAAACTAAGCCAACAGCTAGAATAGGAACAGAATCACAGAAATAGAGATCACATGTAGGGTTAGCAACAGGGTAGTGGGAGGAGGAGAGAGGGGGAAAGGTACAGAGCATAAGTAGCATAGACAGTGGGTAGAAAGTAGACAGAGGGAGGGCAAGAATAGTGTGGGAAATGTAGAAGCTAAAGAACTTATGACCCATGGACATGAACTAAAGGGGAGGAATGTGGGTGCGAGAGGGTGTGCAGTGTGGAAGGGAGTGAAGGGGGGGAATGTGACAACTGTAATAGCATAATCAATAAAATATATTAAAAAGATTTTATAAAATATATCGCTATCATAACTAAAAAATTACAAAGATCCATCAAATTAAGAAACAGTAATTCCATACAAATATGGCCTTTCTCAATATCTAAAAATGTTCACTTTTCACTCTAGAACTCTTCGCTAACAAATAAATCTCATCTCTTACACGTTAAAGTAAGACTTTTCATCAAAATGGTAGATCCCTTCCAATTGTTCAATGGTTTTTCTGCTGGGTGTGGTAATAGATGTTACACATGGACCTAACTGAATGGTTATGCATTATTCTGCATATGGATGACAACTTTGTTTTTAAGTATTTATTTTTACAGGATGCTGTACTAGCAAAACATCTATTTCTTAATATTCATTTGAATATAGCACTATAGAAATGGAATAGAATGGTAAATCTTCTGACTGCTAGAGTCCAGTGTGACACAAGTATCTACTGCTCTAGCTTGCTGCAGTCACCTTGAACTTTAAGATCGAAACAAAACTAGTCATATTGTACATGGTATATAATTGCATGTTCATGTCATCCTTGATGTTTCTTGCATATCTTACCTTTCTCTTCCTCATCTCTGGCTGCATTTCCTTTCCCCTTTGATCCTGAATCTCTCCTTTGTATCTTGCCTTTTGTGCAAGCCATTCTGCCACAAACTGAAGTTAACTATCTTTTTCCTGGACAATTTTGGCAGCTCAAAATTGACACTTCATTATACAGAGTAATTTAGTTCTTTTTATGGGTTCCCAGAGAGTGCCTTAAAGATCTCTATCATGTTCACAGCAGTCTATCAAGATATTTTTTTAACAAAGGGGCACACACTTGAGAGTGACATTATGTTGAGATCTTAGGAAGCCAATATGTCTGTGTCAGCTATGACTGTACATAACATTGTTCTCTGCTACATATATATTAAAATTATTTGATTATGTGACACCTTTGAGGGTAAATATTATCACAAAATTAACAACAGCTTTAATTAGGCCAAGGAACAAAGGCCTGATATCAAAATTACTTTTTTACATTGATTATATTTGGTTTACGTGTTTTTGTGTATATAGTTTTAGTATATGTTTATTGAGCAAATTACTGGTGCATATGAGTTTTAATTTTAATATAACAATTTTGTAAGGTTCTCCATTTTACAAAAAATGCTATTAAAACCCGAGGGATAAGTGAAGTGCCTATGTTCTCTCAAACCCAACTGAAGCAGAATTTGCCATGGATATTCTCACCCCATTCCAAAAATCTTTCTACTCCACATTTAATTTAGAAAATACCACCTAGGGATAGAGACTTCTAGTCAAGATGGAGGCATAGGTGGACACACGTGCCTCCTTGCACAACTAAAATTAAGGACAGCAAAGATTTAGAAACAAGAAAACAACCAGAACTCATAGAAAATTGAACTGTATGGAAGTCCAACAACCATTCATCCAAACTGGTAAGAGGGGCAGAGTTGCGGCAGGAAAAAGTAGAGGTTGGTGGACCCAGTGTGCAAGCAGCAGCTGGCAGATCCCTGGCACAGGATGGCAATGGTGCAGGTCCAGTGAGGCTGTGGAAGGCAGCTGACTGACCAGGTGGTCCCACATTCACGCACAGATAATCCAGGTGAAGGGGAAGTGGTGGAAGGGACTGGAATCTGAGAGAGAGCAGAGCAAGTGCCATTGTTCTCTCTCTGACCCTGCCCCTACATACAGCATCACTATCTAGCAACTGGGCTTCCCCACCCTGGGGAATACTTAAGGCTCAGCCCCTCACTGCGTAACAGTCCCGACCAGACCCCCCAAAAAAAACAATGGCTCAAATGGGAGAACAAATCAAAACCCCAGAGCCAATTCATCTAAGTGACCAAGAGATAGCCAACCTATTGGATGCATAGTTCAAAGCCCTGGTGATCAGGATGCTCACACAATTGGTTGATTTTGGTCACAAATTAGATGAACAAATGAAGGCTACAATAAGTGAAATGAAGGAAAATGCACAGGGAACCAATAGTGATGGGAGGAAAACTGGAACTCAAATCAATGGGGTGGACCAGAAGGAAGAAAGAAACAACCAAACAGAAAAGAATGAAGAAACAAGGATTCAAAAAAATGAGGAGAGGCTTAGGAACATCCAGGACATCTTTAAACATCCCAACATCCAAATTATAGGGGTATGAGAAGGGGAAGAAGAAGAGCAACACGTGGCAAACTTATTTGAGCAAATAATAAAGGAGAACTTCCCCAATCTGGCAAAGGAAATAGACTTCTAGGAAGCCCAGGAAGCTCAGAGAGTCCCAAAGAAGTTGACCCAAAGAGGAACACACCAAGGCACATCATAATTACATTAGCCAAGATTAAAATGAAGGAGAGAATTCTACAAGCAGCAAGGGATAAGGGGACAGTCACCTACAAAGGATTTCCCATCAGAACTCCTTTGTCAGCTGATTTCTCAAAAGAGACCTTACAGGCAAGAAGGGACTGGAAAGAAGTATTCCAAGTCATGAAAGGGAAGGACCTGTGTCCAAGATTGCTCTATCCAGCAAAGCTTTCATTTAGAATGGAAGGGAAGATAAAGTGCTTCTCAAATAAGGTCCAGTTAAAGGAGTTCATCATCACCAAGCCCTTATTATATGAAAGGTTAAAGGGACTTATCTAAGCAAAAGAAGATCAAAAATAGGACAGTAAAAGACAGCAAGCTCACAGATATTAGCAACCATACCTAAAACAAAAGCAAACTAAGCCAACAGCTAGAACAGGAACAGAACCACAGAAATGGAGATCACATGGAGGGTTAGCAGCAGGGGAGTGGGAGGAGGAGAGAGGGGGAAAAGGTACAGAGAATAAGTAGCATAGATAGTAGGTAGAAAATAGATGGGGGAGGGCAAGAATAATGTGGGAAATGTAGAAGGTAAAGAACTTACAACACATGGACATGAACTAAAGGGGGGGAATGTGGGTGGGGGGGTGTGCAGGGTGGAGGGGAATGAGGGGGGAGAAATGGGACAACTGTGATAGCATAATCAATAATATATATTAAAAAAAAAGAAAGAAAAGAAAATACCAGCTAGGTAAAAGCTAAAGTAAAACACTATTAGCTAAAAACAAAATGATAGAGCATTCACAGGGTGGATGGAAAATGTAATGTCATGAACATGTGGTGTAGAAATTTAACAATGTTGTTAATTTTGATAATTATTAATGAAATGCTTCACTGAGAGTAGAAAACACAACATGTTTATGAAAGGAAAAGCTAAGGTGAATATTATGGGAGGTCCATTCTATCTAAAACATGCATTGCCTGCTGCATTCTCTAATATTCTTTTTAAAAATTTTTATTTACTTATTTTTAGAGAGAGGAATGAGAGGGAGAGAAACACCAATGTGTGGCTGCCTCTTGCACACCCCCAACCAGGGACCTGGCCCACAATCCAGTCATGTGTCCTGACTGGGAATTGAACTGGTGACTCTTTGGTTCACAGGCTGGCACTTGATCCACTGAGCCACACCATCCAGGGCAGTAAGATTCTTAATTGAAACTGTGTATTTATATATAGACTGTATGTCATCATTTTATAGATGTTACTATTGATACTCTTCTGTGTAATCTAATCATTACTGGAGTGGTGTATCATTATGAAACTGGTTATATTTTATTCTCCCTATCTCATATCACATCACCCAAGGACTTAGTAAGAAGAAACACATTGGTAGAGTATACTTTTAGGCCTCTGGGAGAAAAATGCTTTAGTATAAAAAGCCATAGTATGTACCAAGTGAGTTTTGTTAGGATGCTTATGTTGAAGAAGACTTGGCCTCTAACTAAAACCTTCTTTGATATGATTATAGTTTGAAAATATCATATTCAAAAAGAAAAGCAGTTTCTTAAAAATCATCCTGTCATGATAATATCTAAGATTCTTCCAGTTCACTGTTCCTAAGTTATTAAATTTAGAAATATAATTTCCATTTTAAGCTAAACAGCCTAAAGAACACAGAGAGTACACTCTTCAACCTTTATGAAATGTAAGAGATCCAAAACCAAATACTCAAAGTTGTCTGATCATGGCTAGGGAACCTAGAAAAGGCCTTTCTGCCTGCCCCTTGCATTGAACGCTTCATTATGTCATTATCAGCCTTAATAACAGGTCCTTATCAAGGTAATACAGGACACCAAGAAAAGTTAGAAAACATTCATGTGGCTTTTCAAAATCTATTCAGTGATACAGAGAATAGTTTGAAATTAATTTGTACCCTATTGTCAGCCTAAATTTATTTTAACTACAGAAATTAGTTTCCTTCTCTTGAATTCAGCCACTTTTACAACACAATGCCAAAAAGGAATCCAGGAGAGATCCACCATAATGAGTGGCAGAATACAGAGAGGATATATTCCAAAGGGCTGTTTAGAGTTCCTAGATTTCCTAAGTCCAAATAGACTGTCTGTACAAAACCACTATTGCCATCTGTTATTAATGGTTAGAAAAGATTACATTTTGGGTTATGTCATGGTCCCTCTCCCACAAGTGAAAAGTTTATAGTTCAGTAGATTCTAAAATTTGAATCATAATACCCATAACTCATTTAAATAGAGGACACAACCAAAGACTTACCATAGTTTCATAAATTATTGTAAAACTTTTTTATCACAAATGAAACAATTTTTCGTTGTACACAAGTTGATTTTTCAGCAGAGGGATTTTGCACAAAAAAAAGAGAAATAAGAAGAAAAATATTCAAAATTTTCAATGCCAATGAAGAAATTAAGGACTGATTATTTCAGTGAGTGCTCAGTTTTAAGTGGATAATAAACACTTTCAAGCATTTTATGAAATTAAAGTATTAAATAATTTTTAAATGCATTTAATATTTGTGGGGAGATCTGTTTTATACAAGCTGTACTGTCTTTTCACCTGAGATGGGTATGTTATTAGACAACATACTGGTTTTTGAGTGAAATACCCACCTCAGCCTTCCTTGAGAAAGACGGGGGTTATTACACGTAGCATACCATATATGAAGCTGCTTGTTTTCTCCATATTCTCTCTTCTCTCTATCATTCTCACTGAACTGGCAGTTGTTGTGAAGGAAGTAATGCTATTCTCCTCAATCACAGCTCTTTTTTCTGAAGGATACCAGGGAAAATGCAGACATAAATCTGATCGGTACAAATATTTCAGATGCAAAGGAAACTGCTACCAGCTGCTTGTAGATGTCCCAAGCAGATTCAGGCCAGGATACATCATTCCTTCCAGCTGCTACCCTTTCTTATTTATTGATTGTTTGGTTATAAGAGAGCTTCAGTGGTGTGTGGGAAAGGGTTGAGAAGAAAGCCAACTAGAAAAGAAATTAACCCTGGCCCCACATTAGCAGACTCTGCTTAATAAAATAAGTGCATGTAATGGACCATCCCTGCACTTCTAGGAGGGCACATTAGTCATCATACACTGTTACATGAGCTTGCCCCATGAGCATTGTGTCCCCTCTCTCAAGCAGTTTTCTTTTCTTTTCCAAGTATTTTCCTTTCAACTGTATATACTATTCTACCTGAGAAGAATGGTGGTTAATATACAATTTTCCTTCCTATAACATTACTAGCAGTATTGTGCTCTGGCTCCCCTTCTTCCTGGGTACCTCTTGTATGCATGTGCTCTATTAGTCTCCTCTTTATTTGCATCTGGTTCCATGCTTGTATCAGAATAATCCACTGTAACCACCATAGCTACATCATGCTTAGTTGTGAGAGATTTCCTATCTTTCAGATCAGTATCACAGTTAAGAGAGTTTTGATAGCAATCTTTTCAATACTAAAAGGACATGAGAGACAGAGGAGAGATTCAGAAGAGCCACATTAAAGAGGAGGTGAACCATCCGTATTTCTGGAGATGTCTGGCACAGAGATGTAGTTAGGAATTCAAGGATACTGAGTGTGAAAAATATTAAACTGATGGTCTGCAAATAAATGATACTATTTCTTACTTTCTGGGAAGGCGAGTCTTCAATGCCTTGTTTTACTTGGGGCAATGATGATTTCTACCTTTGGATACAGGGAATCTTCCTTCTTGGCAGAGAAGAAAGGACACGACTTGTAGTTCAAACTAAGCAGTTTAGAGAAGACAACACAAAAAGAATAAGGCTATGTGTACACTTTCCTTTTCAAAATGTCTGTGTCTCCCAGTGGACAATACGCTCCATAAAAACATGGACAGTGCTGGTCTTCTTCACCATCCTACCCTCAGAATTTGGTAGAGTGCTTGGTACATAGTCATTTCTCAATAAATGTATACTGAGTGACAGAATGAATATTATCTGAGCAAAAGTGTGGAGACAAAGCAACTATGACTAGCTTAATACTTTGGCAGAGAATATTAGTTTCAATAAAATCCAAATCCTATGAATGTTTTCAGAGTAATGGTTATAAAACACTGAGTAGAAACACTCAAGGGTGGTAGAGAATGGAATTTTATAGGTTGGGCAACCTGGGAGGTAAATTCTTAAATTAATATTTGAACAGAGTAAGTTTATGGGGGAGTAAGTTTTGGGAGAATGGAAGAACATAGGGAAGAGCTGTGACACTATCTCAGGAAAGGCTCTAGGTGGTCCCATAGGGAGTGGGAAAGCTCTCCAGTCCTTGAAAATTGGCTGCAGTCGGGGAGAGGGAACCTGGACTGTTCACCCCCGCCATTGCATTGACCACTAACTGGAGATGGTTTGCCCCTGGAAGGGCGTGTGTCTGATTGACAGCAAAACAGCATACTGTAGCAGAGGGCAAAGCCTTAACATGGACACAGCTAGAGAATGTCTGACGCTAACAACCTCAACAGCTGGGCAATAAATGAGTCCATTCTGAGGAATGGATCTGCACCCCATCCAATGTCACTCACACAATGAGAAAGGGTACAGTTCAGAAAGGGTTTCTAAAAATTAGGTCTTAAGATGAAAATTTAGCATTGAAAATGACAAACAGATGTACCAGAGAAAGCAAAAGCACAGTAGCATGAAAGTTAGTATGTGTTCAAGAAAGTACAAGTATAAATTAGATCTAATATTTATTATTTATGACAATACTATGATGATGGTGGTGGTAATAGAGGAGAAAGTGCTAACCATATGTCAGGGACCATGTAATTATTTATATACAGATTCAAATATTATTTGTGGTCATCTGGACAAAAATTACTAATGCATGAGTGTTCTAATCTATCCTTCTGGCCAGATTTCTGAAGGAGAAGCATCTTTCATTATCTATATATGCCCACAGTCTCTCCTTTGCTGTAAACAATCTGACCAATATATGAAGAAGAGATAATGAGAAAAGTTTCCAAATGGAGCCAATTTGTGGTCTCTGGCAAGGGAGTATAATCAGAGGGAAGGCAGGTTGAGATACCCAAGGTCAATATGAAGAATTCTCACGGTGATTTGGCTGTTTAGTAACTTGAGTGCAATGGCAGATACAAAAACCCACACATATATAAAAGTGTATAAAACTTAATGAACAAATATGTGAGCAAACATACACATGCAACATACATACATGTGAGTACATGTACAATTGAGAAACTTACATTAGATGAATGGATTGTATCAATGCCAATAGCCTGGATGTCATATTGTACTACAGTTTTATAAAATGTTTTCATGGGGGAAACTAGGTAGAAAGTACATGAAATGTCTGATAATTATTTTTTACAACCACATGAGAATTTACAATTATCTTCATAAAACTATGTAATTGAAAAGTAATAACATGAAGGGGCAATTTGAAAGGTTAAGTCATATTTGAGTTTATATTATTGCCTACTTTAATAATTTAGGGATAAACTGAAACTGATGTTGGAAGTATTAAAGTATTATCTAGAAATCTTCCTTTTTTAGAGGTTTTGTTTATTTATTTTTAGAGAGAGGGGAAGGGAGAGTGAAAGAGAGGGAAAGAAACATCAATGTGTAGTTGCCTCTCGCATGCCCCCTACTGGGGACCTGGCCCACAACCCAGGCATGTTCTCTGACTGGGAAACGAACCAGTGACCCTTTAGTTCACAGGCTGGTGCTCAGTTCACTGAGCCACACCAGCCATGGTTCCTTATATCTTGCCTATTTCTACTGAACACAACAGAATGAACCCTGTCTTCTGCCACCAATTCTCCAAGAATTGAAAAGGGATCACCATCTTCTAGAAAATGTGATGATTCTGATGAGAGTGTAGAACATAGGGAGCAGTCTATTAAGGCAAGGTGAAGAATACAGAGCACCTTTAACAATAAAAACCACAACAGCTCATATATATTGAACATTTGCAACTATTGTGTTAACTGTATGTTCTTTAGTTCTCTAATCTTCAAAATAATACCTCAAGGTAGCACTTAGTATTGCCATTTTATGGGGAGATTAAATTTCTAAGGACATGGAGCTAACAAGAGGTAGAAATGGGACTCAAATTCAGATCTTTTGCCAAGCTTCAGATTACTATTTCTATGGTATATCATGAATGAAGTATATAGCTTAGTGAAAGCTCAGAATCTGCAGTGTAGGACAAAGAATGAAGGACTACATCATATTCATTCATATATATATGAATCCAGGTAGATATACTGAAGACTTAGGGGGAAATAACTTACAGTAAAGAATCTGGGCTGTAATTCATGGGTCATCCATCTGTGCATTTTAACTATTCTCCAACAGAGAACACTGTGGTCAAATCTTCAAAAACAGAGGAACATAGCTATTGCTGAACACTATATAGTTCTATGGTGGCAGATTTTCGCTGTTGGAACTTTAAAATAAATACATGTTTTATGTCATATGAAATACAGTTTATAGTTATAATTTGAGATCATTGTGGAAGCCTAGCTGGGACTATTGTTGAAAAAACCACAGTTGCCTATTTTCTCCCCAAAGGAATAAGTAATGCTCCTGAAGATAATCTACTAAAGAAATTAGGACTGCAGACCTAATATGAGGACATGTGTCAGAAGAAGTGGAAACCAGGCATAAAAATGCTTTTTTTCATTCTTTCTCTTCACTCTGCTTGTACCTCCCTCATTTCTCTCCTCTCTCTTCCCTTTTCATTTTTAAAAATCACTTTTCATTGTCATTTTCTTCTATAATTTGCTTTCTCTTCAGTTCTCTCTTCCTGGGATTGTTTTTCATTCTATTCCTAAACACACAATTATGCTCTCCATTCTGAATCACAAATGCCATCACTTAATATCTATCACATTATCTTCATCATGAAATATGAATTAAACCCATCCCACATCTCTCTTTCTCCTCTCAAAACCCATTTCCCTGTGTCCAGATACTAAGCCACAATTAGATTGGAAAGTATTCTTAGTACAATTTTATGTAATAATGAAAATTATAATAATTTCCTTCTGCAGTTCTTAAATTTGTTTCTTATAAAATACATCCCTATGTTTATCCTTAAGTATATGCCATTTCTTTGCCCTACTTCACATAGGCACATTCTACTTTATTTTACAGTGTGGGCTATTTTTGTTTTACAAACTCAGAATTTTCTTTCTCTCAGCTATTCTTCAGTAATCATCGATTCTCCTCAGGTAGGGCTATCCAAACAGTCCAATGGAGGTCTTTGCTGGACACTATCCAAGAGGCACAGGTCATCATCCTGCTATGATGATTACAGGTGTTCTCAGTTTTGATGAAAGAGGAAAGAAGAAACAACCCACAGTTAGCTCAAAGTCCCAGTATGTTGATGGAAGTAAGGTAACAAGCCAAGTGGTCTAGAAATTGTGGGCTGAAAAACTATATCTCCCTGGATATGTATTTGGCCAATTTAGCTAAAGGAAAATTATAATTTAGAATCATTTTTTATCCATATCAGATAAAAGATTTTTGTCCTAATTAACTTTAATGTGTTTCTTTCTTAGTTATTCCAGATGTACTTAAGCTACTGCATCAGTTTATATTCCTTTCTCTTTTACAGATTTGAGGAATTTAGATAGAAATCTTTCTAAAGTACTTCAAAGCCCAAATTTATTCAAATTCTACTCTTCAGAATAATCAGAAAACCACATTAAAAGTGTATTCAAAAAGAGAGGAGCGATTGAAGATTGCAATAAAACCTAGTTTATAATTATTTATTTAAAGGTCATTTTCATCTGATTTCCCCAGTGGCTAACAGAAAACAGAGCCCTTCAAATCCCAGCACTAATTATAAAGAAGGACAAAGTGCACTGAAGTTCTTTTACTGTAGGGAACAATTTTGCCCTCGGAGACACATTCCTTTCCATATAGAAATTCATAAAAATATCTTTCGATTTATTTGAACTCATTTCAATTGCCATTTTTAATAGTCTCCCAGCTATATTTAACAGTTTGGAAATCTATTTTTCCTGACTTTTTCCGTTGTGACAATTAATCATTTTTATTTAACAATTTCAAAACTCCAGAGATATTGAGTATACTATGTGCACACATTCCATACATATTTCTGTTATAACAGATGCTTCATAACCTCAAAAATAAACAACCTATGTTTGTAAAGTAATTATAAGTAAATGCCATACACTATTCTATGGCAGATAGAACAATCACAGCAAAACAAATACTGGGCAGAGGTTTAAAAAAATTAATACATTGACAACAATGTGGCTAAAAGAAGCTAGAACTTTCCTAACCTCGTAAAATAACAAAAAAAAAATATGATTACCACAGAGCTATATACTTAAAGGCACATTATTACTTTGAGTAGAATGTTGGAACTTTAGAATTGCAAAAAAACTTATAGCAAAGATTTCTAACTTTTACAACAATGAAGACTCTTTAGAGCATCTGATGAATGCTGTGAGCCCTCTTTAGAAACACGTACAATGAAATACAATTAAATTTTGCTTAACTATACATAGTTTAAAGAAAGTCTGAAGATCTCTTAGAGATAATATATAGCAGGTTAAAAACTCTTGCCTTAAATGTAGCTCTAAAATATATATAAATGATGTTCTGATCTTCCTTGAATACATCTAGTGTCAGGAAAGTCACTACTTACATATTTGATTTTTTAGATAACAGTAATAGTGCTTTTTTAAAAGTTCTGCCTTCTATTAACAGAAGCCTGATTCTTTTGAAAGCCTACCCACTGTTATTTAGTTCTGAAATATATAGCTACACAGAATAAATCCCTTTTTACATGACGGCCTTTATACATAACATAGTTATAATAGCCTTCTAAGATTTCCTCTTGCTCAGGCCAAACATCCCCAAAACCTTCAGTCAATCCTCATAAAAACTAGCTTTGTGGTCCTGAGAATCTCTAAGTATTCCAATTTCAAAATGTCACCCTTAAAATACAGCAATGATGTGTAAGCACACATGTGAATTTATTAAATAACAGTTCATTTTCTTAATTGTATGGAATCAAAACATGAGTGGAAAATCGGTCACCTCTTTCTCACAAACTTCAGTTCTTAGAGTTGGATAAAATTAGGAAGGAACAAATAAATTCAGTAAAATTAGGATCTTTCCTATATAATTCTCAAGAACATTGACTCATTAGAAGATAAGGCTATTAGCTCCCTACATTCTCCCTAACATTTATCCATGAAATCTCAGGGTAGCAGGACAAGAATATCAATGTAATTAAGAAAAATAGGAAAAAATCAATTATATTGTACCCTAAAAGAGTAAAAATTTAAGGGAGTAGTCAGCATGGAATTTTTAAAGGGAAGTAAAGAATTTTCGAACATTTATTCAGATATTGGACCTGGAGTGCAGGAATGGTACAGGAATGGCCTAGATGAAATGTCTCTTAGGGTTCTCCTTTTTCTTTTCTGATTTTTCACTTGAATCTTACAGGCCCTATTACTGGAAAATAGATGGCCTGGATAGAAAATGTAAGTATTCCAGTCACTGAAATCTAAGCCCCAGCCCCATACCACCGCCATTGTAATTTAAGTCAGTCTCAATAATAACTCATACTTATTGTCCATTTAAAAATTGAAGAATTTAGCCCTGGCTGGTGTAGCTCATATGATTGAGCATGGGCCTGCAAACCAAAGGGTTGCTAGCTCAATTCCCAGTCAGGGCACATGCTTGGGTTGTGGGCTAGGCCCCCAGTTGGGGACATGTGAGGGGCAACCACACATTGATGTTTCTCTCGCCCTCTTTCTTTTTCCCTTCCCCTCTCTCTAAATAAATAAATAAAATCTTTTTAAAAAATTGAAGAATTTTACCCCTATCATTAGGTCATGCCTTTTTCATAATGAATTTTTCATGTGAATTTTGGACATAAGGATAGAATATTATTATCAGTTTGTGACTGAAGTTCTTCTGGAAAAGAGAAGATCAATAAAGTTATTTGGATGTAAACTTAGTGGTACATTGGTTAGCAGTTCTGGTTCATAAACAAATTTGTAGTGCTGGTGGATGAGGTTGAGATTCCTTCTCTTTTCTAAAATTATTGAGAAACTTCATCAGCTTTCATCATTCAAAAAGTTAATTCTTATCCTCATTAAAAACTGAAAAGTATATTGAACAGGACAAGAGTCAGAGAGACCAATGGAGATACTAGTATAATTTGATAAGGGGCTATTAGGGATGATTGCTCTTTGTATTAGTTTCCAAAGGCTGCTATAACAAATTACCACAGACTGGGTGACTAAAAACAAATAATAGGTCAGGCCTGGTATGTATGTTTATCTCCATTACAAAGAGATAAGAACATTGAATCAGAAGAAGATAATGCTATTAGCCTCCTACTCTCTCCCTAACATTTTGTCTGTGAAATCTCAGGGAGGCAGAACAATAATATTATTATAGCTAAGAAAAATGAAATTAAAAATCAATGATGTGCATTGTACTGTAGCTTCAGCAGGATATTCAAATCACCAAGTTCAAAGGAAACAAGAATGTACATAGATTTTGGTCTGTCTTCATCATCTGTACCTTGTGCTTGTGGGTTTCAATTCATCCCTGTTCTCTCATTTTGCACCTGTCTTCCTTACCTGAAGGCCTGCCCTGTGGATTTCCATTTCCACCAGCATCAGATGCAAAGACAACAACCTCTCCAATACTGCTTAACCAGCTCTCACAATTGCATAAGGTGGAATTCAGAGGGTAGAGGTGAGAGCCATGGACAATTATCAAGGAACTTCTACCATTTTTTTTCCAGGTGGATTTCAGAATTTCTATGGAACAGTGAATCCTTTGTGGGCTTCCATTGTCCTTCTTTTTAACAGTTTAGTAGCACTTATCTCATACCTGTCTTGCCATTATATATGTTGGTTATACGAGGGGCAGACAGCTTGTTTCTTTAGTTTCCTGGGTCTACAAATTAAGAATTGGGCAGGAATAGCTGTCCTTTGGAACTAACCTAAACCTAATTTATATAATGAGATCTTAGACTTTGAGATGATGCTATAATGGGATAAGTCTTTTGTGTAACTTTAGAGGGCATAAGCACATTTTGCACATGGCAGAGGTGTGAATAATTGAGAACCAATAAACAAGCTCCAAGATGACCCCAAATGATGCCTGCCTCATAGTATTTTTGTTCTTGTGTCCTTATGAAGTATGGAACCCCCTACCTTTTGAGGATGAGCTGGATTGAATGACTTGCTTCTAGCTAAAAGAATGTGACAGATATGATGGACATCATGTCCAAGTTTCAGTTACAAAAGAACTTTAGCTTTCATTCCTTATCTTTATCTCATTCTGGGGAAAGCAAGCTGCCATGTTGTGAGTAACCCTACAGAGAGGCCCGCATGACAATGAACTGATTTCTCTGGCCAAACTGAGGCCTGCCAAAAGCTATGTGGGTGAGCTTGGAAGCGGTTTTTCCTCTAGTCACACATTCACATGAGACCACAGCTCCTGCCATCACTTCAACTATAGCTTCATTGGAGCCCTTTGAGGTACAGACATCAAGCTAAGCCATGTCCAGATTCCTGATGAATAGAAATTATGAAATAATATATATTTGTTGTTTGAAGGCCCTAAATTTTGAGGTAATTTGTTACACAATGATAGATCACTAATACACTGATTATCTGGAATAATTAGCTTAAAGATTATTAGCTAAATTGGAATGCTTCTACAAATGGAACACCTTAACCATTACAGTCTACTTCTGTTTCTCCCTCATTTTTCTGAGTTAGAAATCCTGTTCTCAGATATTAAGATATTATAATATTACTCTCAGGTACCAACTATCTATCTCAATTCATTATGAATGTATCTAGTTTACTTTTCTATAACTAATACATCTAGATATTGTATTAAAATACTTTTGATATCAATTATACATGTCCATCAGTATCTATTGATATAGAAAATACTTTAAACTAAGCAAATATATTTATCCTCATTTTAATTATTTCTATTGAATGCTCCTTACATCCTAGGGATGACATCCTATATTTTGAAATGTTGACAGTCTATTTCATAATGTACTACAGATTTATACAGGGTGAGACAAAAGTAGGTTTACAGTTGTGAGTACAGGAAACACAAAATTTATTCTTGTATTATTATTTCTTACTTCATTATTTTCCATACAAATAACTGTAAACCTCATTTCACTCCACCCTGTATTTTAGGTTAATGGTAACTTTGTGAGACTATAGTTTCTTGTATTTAAAAAAAAAAACCTAGATAGCTTTTAGCTATCTCTATGTCACCTTGATTATGCTGGAAATAATGTCCTCTTACTGGCATCCTCTGTTTCTTATGACAGAGAAGATAAAATGATATAGAAGCTTGTAGTTTAATATTCCCTTCTTTTAATACTCTCATTTATCTGATAACATTACATCTTTCCCTCCCTCCAAATGGTACCTTTCTTCTATTTTCTAAACAGAATTGAGATAACTATTCTGTTGTCATAATATTGTATCACAAACCTCCATTCATTTAGTATTTTAGGTTTTTGGTTAGCTGTTTTTTTAGCTGATTTGTTAGTTGGTTATTTTGTTTGTTTTCACACTGTATCTGAAATGCTTCATGCCTTATTTTTCTTTGTTTTTGTTTTTCTTATATTTTCATTAAGGATTGTTTCAAAGAGATACTAAGACAGTTATGCCTGGATTCAAACCGGCTTCTGAATTCCTCTTCCGTCCCGTCTTAAGAAAGATAATTCTTGATTATATTAATATAAATTCATTGTGAGAGTTCTTGCTAAGTTGTAACATTGTTACTTTATGCAACCTAATTTAATTATTAAAGACTCGTAATGATGTTTTTCTTTCATTCCATTACATTTTTTGAGTAAAGGATTCACAATATTGTGTTTTCCCTTGGAATGAGTATGTTTTAAAATTATTTTTAGAAGAGAAAATACTAAATGCATTTCACTATGTCTAATGGTTTTTTTCCTGTGTATTTTAGTTGCACTTGGTATAATTTCTCTTTAATCCAAAGCATTTTTTTCAAAACTTCTGTATGCCAGTTCTACTAAAAACAAATTCTCTTAGTTTTCTTTTATCTGAAGATATATATTTTTGAATGATATTTTATTAGGGTTAGAATTATAGGTTGACTTTTTTCTTACTTTCAGCACATTAAATATCTGCTTCTTTTTATTTTTGGCCTCTGTTGTTTCCGAGGAAATATCAGATAGGCTGTACCTAGTTCTGTTTTTCTTATTTATTCCTCTTCAGGTTTAATGAGATTCTTGGGTTTCTCTGTGTATTTCTTTCACAAAATTTATGTTTTCAGCTAGCAATTTTTCATATATTTCTCTATTCCACTCTTCTTTTTCTTTCCTTTTAATTATACAAACATGGACGTTAAAGTGTTTGATACTGCCTTACATCTTATTGAGGCAGTGTTCATTTCTTTTCAGTGTTATATTCCATTTTCTTTGGATTTCGCTGTTTCTACTAATTTTCCTTTAAATTCACTGACCTTTTTTTCTGTCATATTTATCTTCTTAATCCTATCCATATTTAAAAATATATATATATACATATATTACACTCATTTGTATATATATTCACTCATTTTGAACATTTTCCTTAAAATGCCTGAGCACATTTATAGTAGCAGTATTCAAGTTTATTAAAGTATTTTGAGTTAAAACCTCAGAGTCTGTGTCTGTTAACTGTTTTTACTCTTTGACTCTCCACTCTGGGTCACATTCTCACATTTCTTTGCTTGACTTGTGGGTTTGACACTGTAGATGCTCTGATTTTGCCTTCCTCTGAAGTGTTGATCCTGACTTTTGCTTTAAAAGGTTGTTAACTCTGCTGAGGTGGGCAGTAGCTGAAATGTCTGCTCAGCTTCTTGATCCTTGTATTTTGTGCTTTCCTCTGTGATCCCATGTGCATATGGGTGCTCTCTCTTCTGTAGCTCCCTTTGTTTCCTGACTTTTCCCATCACATTCTAGATGTTCTTGCACCCATGACCTCTGTTCTCTGGCTGCCAATGAGATTGCAACTTTACTTTTGAGTTCCAGAGACTTTATTTTGTCCATGGCTGTTTATAAAAAGCTGTTTAAATTTGAATGTTACCCAATGTAAATCCCTTATTTCAAGTGTGATTCTTTCCACTTTCTGAGCTTGTTCCTGCTTTTGATTATTCTCCAGTACCTTTAATAGTGTTTTTGTTTGTTTCATTTTGGTTTGGTTTGGTTTCTTTTACTACTTTGTCCAGAGTTTATTGGTGTTATCTGTGAGATTAATGGATGAAAATTACTCTCATTTTCTGGAAAAATATCTCATTAATTTTGAAACAGAGATTATCATTGTATATGCCATTTATTATATGTCAGGTACCTTTCCCCCCTTTAGTTTCAATAAATTGTTTTATTTTGCTGTACAAATATTAAGAGTTTAATTCATAATAATGTACAACTTATATACTATTATTTTCTCCATTTTATCAAAAATACTTTAAATATGATGTGCTTTATGAAAAAAATAAAGCATATCATGTTTATCTAACTTTCCCAAGTCTACACAGCTATTAAGTGTTAGAGGCAGGATTGGACCCCTGGCAACCTGGTTGCTATGGTTTGGTATACTTAAAAATAACAGCCAACTGTTTAATCTATTGCAAACATCAATTTCCAAGATTGCTTGGCTTCATAAATTTATATCCAACATGTCATATTAAAAAAAACAACAAAATTATAAATACAATAGATACATAGTACTTGAAAGGGTCTGGGGATTATATTTATTATTGTCCTTTTTCAAAGGTTGATAGCAGTTTCAGAATAAATGGGTCACATCTGAAGAAATGGAAGGAGATTTCTGACTGGGAAATGATAAGTTATTTCTATCAAGTAGTGCTACACAGGAGAACAGATCAGAATATGGCTGAGAACAGAAATTAGAGGAAAGTGAATTAGGTTTGACATGGTGAAAGATGACAGATTTAGAAAACAAGGAAAGGAGGGACATACTAGTAAAAGTTAAATGAGAAGGCAATGGTAAGTTAGAAAATGTATCAGAGGGGAACATTCAGACAGATGTTATTTTTAGAAGTAAAATTTCCAAAATGGGAGATAAATGTGGAACTTTTAAAAACTCTCTGGAGGAAAGATGTTATATAAGTGTGATTTATTTTACATCTTGCTATGAGGCAGAATATTACATGAAAATAATACCTCCAGCAAAATGGAGATTTTATGCATAGGATATGGAGCTCATATTAGCATTTCACATCAAACATTGGATGAATCAGCTATGTAGACAAAATAAAATCCAAAACTCCAAATTAAGCTTTTTAGGACTCACTCTGCAAAATTTTGAATTGAAAATATGCTAGTTATGTGAATACTATACCATCAGTATCACCCCTAACCCACAGGGCAATGTACATAAGGAGAAATTTGAAATATTGCCCTGGCTAGTGTGGCTCAGTTGATTGTGCACTAAACTGTGAAGCACAGGGTCGTTGGTTCAATTCCCAGTCAGGGCACATGCCTGGGTTGTGGGCCAGGTCCCCAGTTGGGGATGCCCAAGAGGCAACCACACATTGATGTTTGTCTCCCTCTCTCCCTCCCTTCTCCTCTCTCTAAAAATAAATAAATAAAATCTTTTTAAAAAAGAAATGTTTTGCAACTGAAATTTAAAAATTCTTATTTTCTTTCTATAATACATTTATTTCACTTGTGTTAAATCTTCATTTTTATGGATTGGTTATCACAGTATAAGTTATACTCATGTTGTTATTTTATTATTATATGAAAAATAATATATTGAAGAATTAGATCATTCCAATTTACCTTTTCTGAATATTAAAATATTGCCACAAATATAATTTTATATATGTTATTTTATAGAAACTTTTATTTTCTAAAAAATGTATTATATTTGTAATATAAAAATTTAAAGTCTCATCAATGAAGAAAGACCATATTCTTAGTTTATGCAGAAAATAATGACTAATGTTCTGTCCTTGATGTTCATCTTTATCATTTAAATCCAATTTTCCATTTGTAACACAGTTGAAATTTTTAGGTCTTTACATTTTAAATATTTTAAAATTTACAGATCAGTTGCAAATATAAATGTCATTCATTAAAGTAACCCAAATAGTAACTTCTTATATAACCTTCATACAGCATCAGGAAATTAACATTGATACAATAGTATTAACCAATTTAGACAATGTAGTGTTTTTCTGTTTGTTTGTTTGTTTGTTTCCCACTTATCTCTTTTTTCTTGCATAGATTCTAGTTCAGGGTCTCACATACATCAGTTTCATAGCTCCTTAGATTCCTCTCGTATGTGACAGTTCCTCAGTCTTACTTTGTCTTTCTAGACCTTGACAATTTTGAAGATTACTAGCCAGTTATTTTGTAAAATGATTAGATTGAGATGATGCATTTGGGCACACAAACAGAAGTGACATTTTGCACTTGCCAGTGCACTCTTTCTAGGGCTTCATGCTGCCAGTACATATTATTATTGGTTATGTTAATTTCAGTCTCTTACTTTAGATTGTGTTGGCCAAACTTTTTTCTCTATAAAGTTACTGTTTTCCTTTTTTTGGTCACTAATGAATATGTTTTATGGAGATACTTTGAAACTATGTAAATATTCTGTTTCTCATGCTTTAACCCACTTATTTTAGTAACCATCAATTGATATTTCTAGTAACGATTATTATGGTATTTACCTAATTATGATTTTCTATTCCCATTATTTTTTTATACTTATATAGTAGAATTCCACTATAAGGACGAGCTGTCTCTTTTCCTCCATGTATTTATTTACATCATTATTTATTTATATCAGTTTGGACTCATGAATATTTATTCCCAGATTTTGTCCTTAGCAGTTCCAATGAGTTGATTCCTGTGTACCTTTCATCATACACCCTGTTCAGGCTGTTATGACAAAGTACCACACATTGATTGGCTTATAAATAACAGAAATTTATTTCTCACAGCTCTGGAGACTAAAAGTCCCATATCAGGGTGCCTGCATGGCCTAATTCTGCTGAGGGTCCTTTTCTGGGTTGCAAACTGCTACCTTCTCATTGTATGCTCACATGGTAGAAAGAGATTTTAGAGGACCCTCTGAGGGGTCTTTGATAAGGGCACTGATCCCATTCATGAGGGCTCCATCCTCATGACCTAATTACCTCCCAAACACTCCACCTCCTAATACCATCACCTTGGGGGTCAGAATTTCAATGTATGATCTCTGAGGTGACACAATAAGTCTAATTGTATGCCCATAACTTGTGAGCGATTTCTTATTTTGGCACCATGACTTCATCATATTTCATATTGTCTTTTTCCTACTCCAATCCTGGGACAATCCTCAGTTCCTTTAATTAGAGAATAGTATTTAAAACTAAGATAGTGACACTAAGCTTGACCGTTTATTGCTACTGGGTTGTCATTGCTTGTGCACACACACATGCACACAAATACTCACAAATATTCATATGTACGAAGCAGACAAAAGTAGGTTTGCTGTTCTGAAGATGCAAAACAGTTTATTCTTGCAATATTATTTATTAATTATTATATTATTTACTTGTCTTACAACTGTAAGCCTACTTTGGCCACCTCTGTATTTATAATCTATTGATCCACATATCTATTACTTCATACTGATGTCTAATTTCAATACAATGCCTAGGTTCCATCATCGTCTTCTCTCTTTCCTTATTTGTAACAACATTCTCTGACCGTAGGAAATCTGAGTTTCATTACCACAATATATTTATTCATTTGCTTATTTCTACTATACATGTAGTTTTATTATTTCTAGCTCACACTTCTGTGAGTACAGATTTGTTAATTACAGTGTTTGTGTGCTGGATTCTGTTTTGCTTGTTTTGTTCTGTTTTGTTTTGCCTTACCAGATATGTTTACAATTTTTCAAAATTAGTTGGGTTTCTTTTGTTTGTTTTTCTTTTTAGTGTGACTATGAGTTCCACCTATAATAGAGTTAGGTTCCTGTATTACTGCTTGTATTCTATTTTTGGTTCCCGTATTTTGGGTTGCTTTTAACTGTTTCTTAATTTTACTTTATTTATTTTCAGAGTGTCTAAAACATTACCATGGCTTGAAGAATCAGAACTATACAAAAAGGTATAATCACCCTTCCATCCTTACTACCCAGTTCTCTTTCTCTATTCTTGCTACCACCCACCTCTTATAGGTAACCAGTCTCTTCAGGTCCTTCTTTGTCCTTCCTATAATTATGTTAAATTGTTGAGAGTGTATATATGTGTTGGTGTGTGTGCGTTATCATTGTTACATGAATGATAGCCTACCATAGGTACTTTCTGCAATTTGATTTTTTTTCACTTACCAAATATACTGGAAATTAATCCACATCAGTTCATAGAGTTCTCCAAAATTCTTTTTTCACATCATCATCTTACTAATTTATGTGTATGTCCCATAGTGTATTCAATAACTTTTTCTGTGTAGGCTAAGGGTTTTTCCAGTATTTTGCAGTTATAAAAACTGTTCATTGAGTAATCTTTTCTATATGTATGCTCATCTCTTTGTAGGTGTATCTTCAAAGTAAATCCCTAGAAATGGAACTGCTGGTTAAAAGGTAAATGCCTATATAGTGTGGTTAGTTGTTACCAAAATCCCCAACAAAAGAGATAGTTTGCATTCCCTGCAGTGTCAACAACAGAATGTATCACCATACCTTTTCACTTTTCCCAGTTTGAGAATAAGAATGACATCTCAGTATTCTTTTAATTTGCATTTTTCTAATTATGCACTTAAATATTTTTCATAGTTTTAGAACCATTTTCACATCATTTTTATGAATTGTCCATTCATGTCTTTTTATAATTTTTTTTTCTATCATGTTTCTAGCCCTTTGTTCCTTAATTTTTCAGGGTTCTTCACATATCAGGTATATTAGCTCCTTGTCTGCGGTATAACTCACAGATATCTTCCTCTAGTTTGACAGTTTTATTTTGACATTTTTGAGGCACTTTTTGTTGTATAAAAGAATTTTGTAGTGTGATTTGTCAATCTTTTCTTTTATTGTCTCTGAATCTTGAATTGCAGTTAGACAGCATTTCCATACAATGAAGTTAAAGAAAAATGCAATAATAATACAAATGAATAGAGCTCAGAAAATGATTAAAGCATGAAATTATGACCAATAA
This sequence comes from Anoura caudifer, assembly GCA_004027475.1. Lineage (NCBI taxonomy): Eukaryota > Metazoa > Chordata > Mammalia > Chiroptera > Phyllostomidae > Anoura > Anoura caudifer. The sequence continues at coordinate 29,009 of PVKU01006039.1, forward strand.
TTACTGTTTATGTTATTCTTAAGATATAAAAATGCAGTTTCTTACATTATGCATATATAGTATATCTTAAATTATTTTTGAAAATGGTTTTGGATAGAACATTCTAAGCACTGATATTATTAAAGCCATTATGACTATTTCTAAAATTTCATGAATTTGACTATTTTAATACTTCCTTTTGCTCTCTAAAATTGTACTGCTGTGGTCAGTGATTTTTACAGTCTCTATCAGAATCTATTTTCTATGTTTGTACCAAGTACAAAATAGCAATTGGTGCTGTAAGAATTCTTAAAATAATCCCATGAGAATGTTCTACAAGTGCCCAAATTCAGATTTGGGAGTAGAGTATATTTTCTGCCAAAAGTAAACTTCAGGTTGTATTTCCAATTTCTTTGAAATAGAAAACAAGCAACCAGCCACAGAAGGGAAGTTAAGGCAGCATTGACCTTGGGTGGTAAACACACAACATAGATGATTTATAATAAAACTGTGTACTTGAAACCTATATAACTTTGTTAATCAATGTCACCCCAATAAATTTAATTTAAAAAGAAAAAGGGCAGCATTGAAAAGAACATTAATTTTGAAGTCAGAAAAAATAATAGGTTTAACTTTCTTCTGCATATCTAATTTGCTGTAACCTTTCTGACCCTGAATTTTCTTACTTTTAGAATAGAGATGGGAATACCTTTGTACTATAGCTATTTTGAAGATTAAAGAGAGAGAATGTATAAAACAACTTACACATGGTAAACACTCACTGGATCTTGGTGGGTCCCTTGGCTCTAAGGGTTCAGAGATCATTTCCCAGGAGCCAACCCAAGGGCCAGTGCTGAAGACTCTGGCAGTGGGCAAATATTTGAGCAGTTCAGGCTTGCTGAGTCAATCCTTTCCTGAACACTTACTATTGCCATTTACTATTTATCATTTACTTTATATAATTAATTACAGGTTTTTAATATGAACCAATTATGTAGTGAGGGGCACAGGAAGTTCAGTGGATTGGATTCAGGACTTGCATGATCCAATGGTTACCTCTGGGGTTCTCATATGTTAGTTCAGTGGTGAAGAAGTATTTGGGTCAACTTAGACATGATTGAATAAAAAACAAGTGCTAGGATTCAGGTGAAGGTACAGATGCCTGATAAATAGAATTGAAATTGTTGAGAAAATAAAAAAGTTACAAAGAACTTTAATTTGGCTCCATACAGCCTGACTACATATGTTAATTTTTATATCCATAACTTTCATATACTGCTGAATATCATTCCAGTAATCAAAACCTTGCAAAACTAGGGTAACTATATAAACTAACAGCCTGCATCAATAATCGTTTTCTGCATTAAAAATTTAAAAACTCACTGGCTTAAAACAATAACAATTTGTCATTGCTTATGAGTCTATAGTTGAGTTGGCATTTCTGCTGATCTGGGCCAGGTATGAGTAAAATTGAATGGTTTGTTCACATGTCTTTAGCTAGCAAACCAGTTGGCCAGAGACTGGTTCTTATAGGATGGTCTCACATGTCTGGTGTTTTTACAGATAGATATTGGCTGAGGCAACAAAGGTGCCTGGGCTACATGTCACTCTTCAATTGACAGAATAGCCTGGGTTTGATCACTTCAGAGTGATGGAATTCCAAGAGAGTGAGTGAAATAATGCCATGCCTCTTGAGTTTTGGGTTCATAACTGGTATAATGTCACTGTTGATGCATTCTATCTGTCAAAGAAGTTACAAGAATGTCCTAGAACCACACGGTGGAAAATAGACTCTTTCTTTTGATGGGATGAACTACAAAGTCACATTTCAATGGGCAACGGGAGGAGATCACTACCACCACTATTGTAAACAATCCACAAAACCCTTTTACGGTTCTTTGACTATTTGTGCACTTACCTTTATATGCGTATAAAAATTCTACAAGGAGTGAATATAGATACAATTTGATTTAGAAATTCAAAGAACTGTTTTTGATGGAAAAAGTTCTGCTTTGTTTTCATGCATAAAGTTCATTATGGATCACAATTTTATCACATGGCACAGTCAATTTAATTTTTAATGTAATGCCTCTTAGTTACCAAGTATCTGTTTACAAATAAAAGAACACACTGAAAAACTTTCCTGGTGAATACATAAGTAAGAAATAAATGCATAACTACACTTTTCCTATTCACAATGTTTCATTTCGTGTCATCTGTTGCATTAATTGAGCTAAATATTCTAGGATACTAAAGAATGTATAAGTGCATTTTAAACACTATGGGACAGTCCCTAAATTATTTGTTATCTCACTGCCATGTTCATGTACTATTGTACATATTTTGAATAGTATTGCTAATGTAAAAATGATACTAAGATATTTCCAAGTTTTACCTAATTGGAACACTTAAATATTTAATATTTGGTAGAATAGGTTCAGCTGTATTGAAACATATTCTAATAATCACCATAGACATTTCACAGGTATAGAAGATACAAGTAACATAAAATGAGTTTTGCTGGATTCATAGGTAGTGCCAAATCTCAATGACTTAATCCAGGTCAGCCATCTTCCATGGGTTGGCTCGGCTTTCCAGAATGCATGAATTTTATGAGACTCCATGAATGTCATGAAAGAGTACAAGGCAGATTGGTGAGCCAAGTTAAAGATTTTAATCACTGTCATCTGAAAGTTCTTCATAGTTCTTCCACTCACTACTTATTAGTCAAATCAAGCCATGTGGCCTCTCTCATCTTCAAAGGGGCAAAATCATATTGTCCTTCAATGTGCCCAGAAAGAGAAAAACTGGAAATATTGATGAGCTGCATTAATGTCCCCCACAATCACTGTTATTAACTTGGATGACTAAAAAAATCAGTCTCTTTTGAAAAATAAATTCACAGAGACTTAGATGGCTTGTGAACATAAGAGAAAAATGAAATGCAAATGCAGCTTTTCTAGCCTAACAAAGAATACACATAAGTTTATAGCTTTCAAAAAGAGATGTCAATTTGAGCAGAATTGCCTGGCCTGCAGTTACTAAGAAGTCCAATTAGAATTACAAACTTTTGAAAGGTTAAAGTTTAAAAACTTTAGCAACTATCTTGTGTCAGTGTGTCTTAAAGATTTTTTTTTTTTGGATGTATGGAAAATTTTAAGCAAGGAAAGATTTATTATGAAGAAAAGTGTTGGTTTTGTTTCTGTGAAGAGGGACTATTTTCCCCACTTTATGGAGATTTCTTCCATGGAAGAATTAAAAGTCCTTTTGTTTTCAAAGCCAAGAGATGGATTTAAAAAGAAAGGCCAGCCCTGGCTGGTGTGGCTCAGTGGATTGAGTGTTGGCTTGCAAACCAAAGGTCACTGGTTTGATTCCCAGTCAGGGCACATGCCTGGGTTGCAGGCCAGGTCCCCAGTTGGGGACATGTGAGAGGCAACCAATCATTGTATCTCTTGTCCATTGATGTTTCTCTCCCTCTCTTCCTTCTACCCTTCTCCTCTTTCTAAATAAATAAATAAATAAATAAAGTCTTTAAAAAATAAAATAAGAAAGACCAGCAAGAGAAATACAAATGACTATAATATACAAAGAAAATGGTCAGAATGGGATTATTAACAAATGGGATATAGGCCATATCATTTTCTGCATCTATACTAACCATATAATGTATGAGGCCTCTCCAGAAGGTATCCAGCCATGTAATACGAAAAATAGAGACATTTACTGAAGAAGATACAAAAAACATTGTACATAGGACAATAGCATCTCAGTCCCCTTCAAAGTAGGCACCTCGGGGCCTCACACAGTTCTCCCAATTGCCATGAGCTGCCCTGTCATATTTTCCTGAATCTCATCAACAGTCTGAAATCTCTCTTTTCAAAGGTGATTTTAGCTTTGGAAGAAGCCAGAAGTCACAGGGCACCAAATCTGGGCTGTAGGGGGTCTGAATCACCTGGGTGATTTGATGTTCTGCCAAAAAACTCTGCATGAAACATGATGCGTGAGCAGGCACCTTTGTTGTGATGAAACTGCCAATCACCAGTTGTCCATAGCTGTGTCCTTCTGAATCATCCAAATAGTTTCCACAGAGGAATTGTTCAAGCTTACCACAAAATTTGATGCAGATTCATTGCTCTCCTTGGTCAGTCATTTTGAATGCAAGGGCCACACAGCACACATGCTCACTCAGCAGCATCTACCACCCCCCACTGACTAGTACAGTGAAGTCATCACTGTTCATGCATGCGCATTCCAGTTCACTCTCCTTGGCTGCCAGGTTACATCCATGTCACACAAACTGTTCTTGATCTATTAACAATGGCTGGGCTTTTTCTGGACAGACCTCACACATCAAGTGTTCCAATGGTCCCAATTTCCCCTTGAGCATCTTCCTCCCTGTCTGTAATAACATCTAAATTTATAGACATTATTTTTTATTGTTGACACTGTTACAGATGTCCTCCATTTTCCCCCACTGAGACATCATTTTTATTTTAACATTTTGGTGTTGCACACAGAAGGTGTATATAGAGTGGTAACATATTAACGCTTCAGTACCAATGAATACAATGTAACAGATATGGTCATAGATTAACTGGTCATCAGCTACTAGTAGCTGAATTGACAAAAGGGAAGGAGGGACATCATATGGAAAAGTAACAAAAAACAATACAAAGTGGTACTTGTTTGATAATGTGTCTGAGAAAAAGAAAGACCTGTATAAGGGGCTTGTAATGGATCATTTGGTAGTCATGTGACAAGAAAAAGGGCTCTATGTGAGAAGAATGATAATGGTCATGAAGGAGAGAGATGACTGACATAGACATAAGGCACAGGCTGCAACATTTTGCTTGACCTTAAAACTGGTCATTCTATTTCAGATTATCATATTTCACTCCAACCAAAGGTTTCTACTCTGAGGTTTAAGAATAATATTCCCTTCTTTATGGCAATACCAATATCTGTAGAATAAGCATGTAAATATATGAGGTTTGGCATGTATAAAAATTTGTCTTCATCCATTTTTCTTGATAACTTCACTTCATTAGAATTGAACAAGATCTATAAAAAGAACATTCTTGTTGCTTATTTCCTCTATTGGCTTAGTTTTTTAAATGTTATATTGATTTATAGAGAAGTTGCTTGTTGTATGTCTTAAGTATGTCTCACTGAAATGTACTTGGCCCAGGAAAAAAAAACATGTTCATGTCAGAAAATACTTAATTAACACCTAGAATGTAAGCTTTGTGACCTTTATTACCCCTAACTTTCTCTCATCTCATAAACTGATTTTTGTACCTTGATGGCAAATTTCAAGGTAAAACCACTATAATTGCTCGGAAGCTTTGGAGAATCAGAATGTGACATCACTCAGTTCAGTCAGTCTCACCCAAAACCTCTCCCAGAATGACATTTCCTATATGCAGGCCAGGAGACAGAATGGCATTGCTAGAGCTGCCATTTTTTAAAGAAGTTATAAACCGAGGCTCATTCTGCTTGGCCATATTAAGACGGCATGTTGTTTTTCACCCCAAGTTAGGTTGTAAGCACTGGGAAAGTTCCAACTTGTATATTTTTGTCATCTTTCAGGGAAGAGCTGGTTATGCTCTGTTAGAAATGTGACTATATTTAATCAATGGATAAGACATTTTTAAGTGATTTTTAAAAGATTTTATTTATTTGTTTTTAGAGAGAGGGAAAGGGAAAAAGAAAGAGATAGAAACATCAATGTGTGGTTGCCTCTCACATGGCCCTTGTTGGGGACCTGGCCTGCAACCTAGGCATGTGCCCTGAATGGGAATTGAACTGGTGACCCTTTGGTTTGCAGCCCGTGCTCAATCCACTGAGCCATACAAGCCAGGGCATTTTGAAGTGATTTTTGACTCATCTTGTTAAGATGCAAAATTATCCTGCACATTTGGTTTCTTATCTTTGGCATAAATGTTGTGTGTTAAGTAATACTCTATGTTATTAGAAGTAAAGAATGTGATGTACCCTAATATATGAGAAAAAGGGACTGTGTGCTCGTAGGAATCAAACTGGACTGTGTACTCGTAGGAATCAAACCATTTTGTTGTTTGTCATTACTCTTAACGTACTAAATTTCAGGACTTCACAGCATTAATTTTTTGTTACAGTGGTTTCATGATCTACAGTGCTAGAAAGCCCAGGTTTTATAAGCCTTATGAATTTCTATGTTTTCTGACTGGGCTTCTCACACTGCCAGCCATTTTGTAAACAGGCTCTTACTTATCAAAATAGAGACATGGCAGGTGTAGATTGATATTCATCGGATGTGCTGAAAGATCGCTGACCACGAACATTTTACTGAAAGTATATGCAACACCATCCTGAAATATAAAAAATGATATACTGGAAAGCCATAAAGGAGTTCTTCATGTTTATTAATTAATTCATTTTCCTCAAGCACACTTTATGTCCACTCTCTAAATAAAAAGGGAAACAAGAAATTTCTTTGACCTAGCTGCCATCTGATTCCCTGGAGCTAGGTTTGTAAACAACTGCTGGTTTTAACCCTTTGCTGCATGCATTTACAAAACTTGTAGTTTTTGAAGATGTATTGTGTGCCAGGCTCTGTGTTATACAGTGGGGAAGAAACACAAGTATAGTCAGGGAATCAAACTACAGTTTAGTAACTCTGCAAGATAGTTTATAACATGCAAATACACATGCACATAGATGGCATAAAACCACAAAATAGCAAATTGTCACTTCAACTGATGAGTCCAAGTTTAATCCCTCTAGCAAAACATTTCCTGGCTGTTTGAAATGAGACCAGAAATAACTCTAGAGGTAAAGGAATTTGAATGATGGGGGTGACCTAGGGAAGCTCTTGGCCTGGAATAATACAGCTTGCACAAGCCAGGGAATCATATAAGTAGGAAGATGATGTTAGTATGCTCAAGCAGAATGGTGAAATAAAAACAGGAGCAGAAAAAATGAAACTCAACCACCAACTTACACCACACACAAAAATAAACTCAAGATGAATAAAAGACTTACATATAAATTGTGATACCATAAAAGTCCTGGAAGAGAACATAGGAAGGAAAGTCTCAGATACTCCATGCAGCAATATTTTCACTGATATGTCCCCTAGAGCAAGGGACATACAGGAAAGAATAAACAAATGGGACTTCATCAAAATAAAAAAGCTTGTGCATGGCTAAAGAAAACATCAGAAAAATGAAAAGGGAACCAACCATATAGGAAAATATATTTGCCATGATACATCAGACAAGGGTTTGATCTCCAAAATACATAAAGAACTCACACAACTCCACTCCAGGAAGACAAATAATCCAATTAAAAAAGGGCAAAGGACTTGAACAGACACTTCTCCAAGGAGGACATTCACAAGGCCCAGAGACACATGAGAGGATGCTCAGCATCACTAGCCATTAGAGAGATGCAAATTAAAACTACAATGCGATGCCACTTCACATTGGTCAGAATGGCCATCATAAATAAAGCAACAAACAACAAGTGTTGGAGAGGTTGTGGAGAAAAGGGAACCGTAGTGCACTGTTGGTGGGATTGCAGACTGGTGCAACCACTATGGAAAACAGTATGGAATTTTCTAAGAAAACTAAAATGGAACTGCCTTTTGACCCAGCAATTCTACTGCTGGAATTATACCCTAAGAATCCTGAAACACCAATTCAAAAGAACCTATGCATGTCAATGTTCATAGCAGCACAATTTACAATAGCCAAGTGCTGGAAGCAACCTAAGTACCTATCAGTAAATGAGTGGGTCAAAACACTATGGTACATTTACACAATGGAATTCTATTCAGCAGAAAGAAAGAAGGAGCTCCTCCCCTTTGCAACAGCATAGATGGATCTGGAGAGCATTATAAGAAGTGAACAAGCCAGGTAGTGAAAGACAAATACCGTATGATCTTACCTATAAGAGAAACCTAATCAACAAAACAAACAAGGAAGCAATACAGAATCAGAGACACTGAAATAAGGAACAAACTGACAGTAACCAGAGGGGAGGAGGAAGGGGAATAATGGGAAAGAAGGGGAAGGATTGTCAAGGAACATGTATAAAGGACTCACAGACAAAGCCGTAGTTGGGTAGGATTGAGGGTGGGAGGTAGGTGTGGGTGGGGTTGGAAAGGGTGGTGGAGAGAAAGTGGAGACAACTGTGCTTAAACAACAATAGAAAAAAGAACTAACCTGAAAGGAAATAAATAAAAACACATAAACAGCTAACAACAAAACCAAACCAGGCAGAAAAGAGTCAATCTTAGTGTCTCAATACTAAGGATTTTGCCCATATACTAGTGAAAAGTATCAACAACAGAAGCACTAAAACACAGATGACAACTAAAATCATTCCACTATTTCACATTTATATATAATTGATTCAAGCCTAACACCTTTAACTGTATGAAAAATTTACTTGCTTACATCAAATTTATGCAAATATCCTAGAACTTTTTATTCTTATGATAAATTCTTATTCCTTGTACTTTTTACAAGCAAATTCTCTATCTCACATTTTACTGCTATTGCCGTCCTTTTGCTACAAATTGTGCAGATGTGTAACTTGGCCTGTGTTCCTTGATTACCAAAAAAAAAAAAAAAAAACCCAAAAAACAAAAAACCTCACTTGTTTACATCACCTGTGTATATAGCATATTTTAATGAAAGTTTGGATTTATAAAGTAGATTTGTATCAAACAATATCTTAAACTGATATATTAATTTCTGTTTAAACCCTATTGACAGGTGTTTTTCAGACTTGACTACATTTCTCAACATATAGATTCTCAATTCTAAGATTGCTGAGTCTTCAAAGTAAAGCTAGGAGTTGTATAAGCGCACACTGCTGGGTTTTCTGATAACATGGAGTTGCTCTGCCTTTCTTAGCCTTCAAGCTCTTTTACAACCTGCTGATTGCATAAAACAAATATCAAAACAAATGATTCTTGTCCATAGACATCCAAATGAAGTGTGTCCAGTAGAAATGCAATTCCTCTCTCACACTATACATTACTTTTCATCTCATCAAAAATGTTGTCCAGCATTACTTACTGCTTATATACGTATGGTTCTTTGAATTCTCTTCTGAACTGGCCATAATATCTTACTGATTCCCTCATTAATTAATGAGTCAAATAACATCTTTGACATGTGTTCATTTTATATTTGTGTGAGATGCATGATTATAAACTCATTTGAAATTTAACCTTTAACAGGTTCCAGAACAATTTGCTAACTTCTTTCTTTGCCTTCAAGATAGCTCATCTCTTCTTACTCCTCTATTTTCAGGACTCCTTTGTGCTTACTATTGGAGACGAGACTCAATTACCCACATCCTCCTTTGTGGTCACAAGAACAGATTGTGCACCCTTTGACAAAGGGCCATGATATCTGGGTTTCACCTTTTAGCATCAGAAAAGAATTTGAAGCTATTGTTTGCAAATACCATTTCCCACTCAGTTGGTTACATTTTTTTCAGTTGGCAGTTTCATTTGCTGGGCAGAAGATTTTTAGTTTGATATAGTCCCATTCATTTATGTTTGCATTTACTTCCCTTGCCTTTGGAGTCAAATTCATAAAATTTTCTCTACAACAAAAGTCTGTAAGTTTAGAACCTATGTTTTGTTCTATGCAATTTATTGTTTTAGATATCATACTTAGGTCTTTGACCCACTTTGAATTAATCTCTGTACATGGGGACAAATTGTAATCTACTTTCATTCTTTTGTGTGTGGCTTTTTAATGTTCCCAGCACCATTTATTGAAGAAATACAAATAGCCAACAGATATATGAAAAGATGTTCAACTTCAGTAGCTATTAGAAAAATGCAAATCAAAACTACAATGAGATACCACCTCACACCTATTAGAATGGTCATTATCCACAAGAAAAGTAATAACAACTATTGGAGAGGTTGTGGAGAAAAGGAAACCCTCATTCACTGTTGATGAAAGTGTAGACTGCTATAGCCACTAGGGAAAACAGTCTGGCAGTTTCTCAAAAAATTAAAAATAGTTACCATATGACCCAGCAATCCCTCTTCTGAGTGTCTCCCTGAGAAACTTTAAAACATTTATTTGCAAAGATATGTGCACCCTTATGTTCATTGCAGCTTTATTCACAGTGGCCAAGACATGGAGACAACCAAAGTGCCCTTCAATAGAGGACTGGACAAAGAAGATGTGGTCCATATATATGTACAGTGGAATACTACTCAGACATAAGAAAAGATAAAATACTGCAATTTGTGACAACATGGATGGACTCTGAGAATATCATGCTAAGAGAAATGAGTCAATCAGCAAGCTAAGGAACATATGATTTCACTCATATGTAGGATATAAAACTGAAACTCATAGACACAGACAACAGTAGGCTGTAATTACAGGGACAGGGTGGGGAGGTGGTGGTGGTGGGTAAAGGGAGCCAAATGTTTGGTGACAGAATGATATGACTTGAGGTGCAAAATATAGATCATGTATCACAGAAATGTGCAGTTGAAACCTGTATGATTCTGTTAACCAATGTCAGTCTAATAAATTTAACAAAAATATAATACAAAAAAGATAAAAAGAAAGAAAGAATTATTTAAAAAAGAAGTTGAAGAAATTGCAGTTTTCCATATATTTTTCTCTCTCTCCCACTGGTCTCTGTAATTTGAAGAGAGCAGTATAGATTTTTACTTCCTATGAATATAGATTATGCCATCACTGCTAGAAATCAGAATCTGCAACCATGCAGTTTGATTTTTTTACCCTGCCATATACCTGTAATGTATATTGAACTGTAGGCTGTTAAGTATTTATATATGATTCATTCCACAGAGTACAGTAAGTACTTCTTAACAAATTTTTCATTACCTTTATAATTTTGAGAAATAGAAGAATCTCTATCATTCTTAAGACATCCTTTACCCAAGAGGCCACAAATACAAACACCAAAATTCAAAATAAAGTAGCATATCCTTCTTCACCTTTCTTTTCTCTTACGAAAGCTGTGTCTAGAATGACTCATAACCAATATGACCCCAGGTATTAAGAAAGTTGACTACAAATTTGAGGCCTGGATCATTCTGCAAAGTCATCAAAAGTTATGCATTAATCACAAGGATAAAGTTTGAACATTATTCATTTATGGTTAAAAGCTCAAATTAAAGTTACGAGTATGTATACTCATAGGAAGGAACAAGTAACAGAATGGCTGACATCTCATCTGAAATGCAAAATCCTTATTTTGTGCAATTGTAATTATCAGTCTACTTGAACTCACATCAATCTTTGCTTGGGCCATAAACACAGGAGCTGTTATATAAAAATATATTGGAAAGTGCTAAAACGTATTTAACTTTTACAGATATTTTCTTCCTTTAAGTAATTTACTATTAAATGAAACAAAAGAATATAAAGATGTGAACATGAAGGTAATATTAAGAATAAGAGTGTTTTAAGACAAAGATGTATATTGCTCCCTGGCTCCATCAAATGTACTGAAAAGGAGAATATAGACTATGTTGCCTCGAGAGTAACTGCAAAAATTTATTTACCCAGTGTTCAAACAGCAGGGAGAGAGAGCTTAAATTTTGGATTTGCATAAGAAGTGCTCCTTTAAAAAGCAGACCTATTGCTTAGAGAGTCTAAGAAAAAATTCATTATTCAAGTCATAAAACATGTGATTATATTTATCTTTTAAACTCTCCCAAAGAAAAAATCCTAGTGTTAATGAAAATGAGAAACTGGCATTGAAATGTTATATTAGTGTAATCAAAAATTAACAGCACATAAATGATACTTTTTCAAGATTCTATTAATGTAAAATTATGTAATTGGGTCATTATTATTTATAAATTATAACACCAAATAAAACCTCTAACTGAAAATACTGTTTGCTCACAGCATACAGTGAACTGGGAACCAACTATCCATTTCTTTCATAAATGTAAGTAGAAAGAAAACAAATAATATGAAATCCAGGGAGAAAACTCAGCAGCACATACACTGGGTCAGTATATGTGCAGGCTATGACACAGCTGACTCAATAATTCCATCTTCAAAATCTGCACTGTTGGTCACAGCTGGACTAATTATGCAATAAACTTCCAAGATCATAAAGACAGCTAAAGTAATCACTTGGGTCAGGAGGGTGGCTCGTTTGGTTTGCTTATGTGAATATGATCAGAATGAAAAGAAGTTGGCCACAATGAAAGAAATTACCTAGTAATGTACATCAAAGCAGATAATCAGCATGGATAATTCAAGCCTGAATAGAGATGCAGAATATAAACTATGACTTATCACAAAAGTTCCAGCTAATCTCATTTTGTCAATGTATATTGATCTTACAAAAGGATTTTCTTACACAGGGACAATGTGGAAGTTTCCAGAAAAACTGCCTATCAAAAAAAGTTTTCTTAGATCAGCCTGATCATTTTCTTGTTCTTTTAAACATTAGAATGGAAAATATTTCATTTTCGTTTCATCAACACTGCACATACACACACACACACACACACAAGTATACTCATAATGTTCCTACACTTTGGTGCTGTCTTAGAGAAGAAAAGTAGGTTCATAACCATAAACAATACTAATCTTATTATGTGAATCTATAAAATATTGACATGGAAAATAAAATTTAAAATTTCAGGATTGATTTTAAAAAGACCATTTCCTCAGAGAAGTCATATTTACAAAATGATTTTTTTCTTTGTTGGATCTGTGTGAAAGTTGGCGTATTTTTAAAAATGTGCCTACAACAAAGTACACAGATATTAAGTGAATAGATAGATGAGTTTTGACAATAGCTTAAAGTACATGGTATAATCCATATATCAAGATATTGACAATGTTGATTTTCACCCAGACCCTCTGATCCTGTGAACAGATGCATTTAAAGAAATCTCCCCACCTACTGGTGTGCCAAGACACAGCTCACTATATAGAAACAACTTTCCCTCCATGACTTGACTAAGACTCATGAATGCTTGCTCGTCTTGTTTACCTGTATGACAAGGCCAAACACAGACCCTCCAAATTCCCATTCTTTGCCTCATAAATTATAAGCTGAATTGTTTTGTTCCCATGGATCAATCAGAACCAAACATTTTAAAAGTACAATTTAGTTAAGTTTCTTTCCTTCTCTGGGCTCCCAGTTTGACCACCCTCCCCCTGGGCCACCATAAAGCCTGAATAGTACCCCCTCCCCACCCAGAGAATAGGCTGAATTCAGGGTAAAATGCTCTCTGATCTATTGTCCACACTACTCTCTCATCCCCCTTGCCCCACATGGGTCTTTCTAGCATGAACATTGTTTACTCCTCCCTATAAAAGAAAAGTCCTTTCTGCCTAATCTTTGAGATGATTGTAGATCTTACAGTGTGATGATTCTCCCTATTGCATTAGTTGCCCTCCCCTTATTGCAATCAATCATTTTAAATAGTTTCTCCTTACCAAAGTCTGGATTTGTCTACTTGATAGTTATGGTGTCATGACTCCCATGGAGATGGGGCCTCACCTACATACTCAGACCATCAATGCCCAGATAATGACACCTTTCGAGACCTTAGAATACCTCTCCTGTTTAACAATTCAACTATCTTTTGATGAGTTTCACTCTCAAACCAGTGCTTGGGATATCCTATCTGTTGTAGGCAGTTCCTTTGATTCATTAAGGCAAGGAAATTTTTATTTGGCTTTTCTCTCTGGCCTCTTCTGGTTTTTCCTCTGCTCTCCAATTTGGAGATTGTGTAAGGGAATTTCCTTGGCAGAGCTGGGGATGTTTGGGTGAGGATTTCACTAACCAGAGAATTGTTCAAGAAAATTAATCAAGCATGACTATTTACTATCTCACTTAACATCTTATTTCCAATTTCAATTTCTAAGTTCATGTGTATCTCAACTTTACTACTTTCCTTCCCAAATACCTTCCCACTGACTATATTCTTCACCAATGGAGCACTAATGAGGTTAAGTATCTCTAAATACAGTGTGATTTCAATAAGGCTAATTTGGAATTGCAATGACTCTCTGGGTTTCTTGGGATCTCCCCACACTTCATCATCTCTGGGAGGGTCTCTGAATCTTGGGGACCCAAAACTCTGTGCCACACTGGAAGAAGAAGGGCTGTCTTGGGTCACACATTCAATACACAAACACTAATGAAAACTGATGAGCATAAAAAAAGTTTTAAGTAAATTTATGATTTTGAGTTGTGCCACATTCTTAGACATCCTGGGCTACATGCAGCCCATGCGCCGTGAGTTGGACATCCCTGGAGGCAATTTGCTTATTTCTCATGGTATGAAAAAGCTGAATACAGCCCTGGCTGGTGTAGTTCAGTGGATTAAGTACCAGCCTGCAAACCAAAAGCTCGCTGGTTGATTCCCAGTCCGGACACATGCCTGGGTTGTGGGCCAGGTCCCCAGGAGAGGGTGTAGGAGAGGCAACCGCACACTGATGTTTCTCTCCTTCTCTCTCTCACTCCCTTCCCCTCTCCAAAAATAAATAAATAAAATCTAAAACAAAATCTTTAAAAAAAAGCTGAATATGGTCACATACCACTTAATGAGAGGGATATGTTCTGAGCAATGATTCCTTAGGCAATTTTGTCACTGTGCAAACATCATAGGGTGCATTTACACATCCCTAGATACCATAGCCTACTACACACCCAGGCTGTATGGTATTGCCTGTTGCTTCTAGGTTACAAGGCTATACAGCATGCTACTGTCCAAAACAACAGAAGAGTAAATCAAGCACAAGAGAAAATGATACAATCTAGAAACATGGTAAGCATGGGATGGATGAGGCTGCTGCCAGTGCAACCTGGCACACTGTTTTATAGCAAACATGTTTTATAAGTATAAAGAGCATACTATAAATAACAATAACAAGTATAGTATTGTAAATATATAAACCAGTAGCATAGTCATTTCTGTTCATTATCCATTATTATATACTGTACATAAGTTTAACAACTATCCTTTTATGTGACAGGCAGCATAGTAGGTTTGTATGCACCACCATCAGCACAAACACATGAGTAATGCATTGATCTACAATGTTACAATGGCTAGATACCATGTCAATAGGTGATAGGAAATTTTTAGCTCCATTATCATATTATGGGACCACAGGTCTTATGTGCCATCTGGTCATTGCCTAAAACATTGTTATGCAGTGCATGACTAATTACTTTTACCAACTGAGTATCAGTCTATCTTACCTGAGGCTACTTGGTCTCTGAAGGACCATCTGCCAAACTCAACTATTGCTCTCACCCACTCCAAACTCAAAGGCACCCACATCTTCCTCAATTTGCTCTCCTTCTTTAGCTCCTCCAAACCTGTTTCTCCTTCACCTCTAGGTCCCAACTCTCCTTGTATTTACCTGTCTTTCCCTGAAGCTAACATACTTTGCCAGCTCTCTTATTTCCTACAAGTATTCAAAACCTTGATCCTGCTTTCCTGGTGCTGGGTTCCCACTCATAAGAAACTGCAAAAATCTCATTTGCCACCTCACCTCCCAGCAGGTCATGTTTAAGCCTTGGTTTTAACTTGATTTATATGCAATCATTAAGGATTTCCCTTATCTAAAGAAAAAGGATGAATTTCTATAAAATTTAAGTTATTGCTAGGGGTGTGTTTTCCAGGGCTTTCTGATCTGTCCAACTTTTTGGAAAACCTGAATACACAACCATATGGTCCTATAACCTGAAGGCCAAATGTGTCAAAATTAGTGAAGACTTACAATAAACCAAAAGTATACCCATAATATATCACAGAGAAAAGGACACTGGAGAAACAATTTTTAGATTCCATTCCTGTCTAAAAGTAACTGGTCAAAGGCTCAGGAGTGCAGACAACAGGGAGATGAATCAGTCTCTAACTATAGGCATTACTTGGAAAACATCTGGAAGGATTATGCAGTTCTAATCCTGAATGACCACATGACATTCACTTTAGTCACTTGCTTTGTAAACGGGTGCTGTGCTGAATGAGAGAACATATTCAAAATATCATGCTAATTGCCAAAACGCCTTTCTCTCTGAGATCCAGGCTTTAGCAAAATACCAAGAAGATGCACAAGATAATAAAGTTCAATTTAAAGATTTACTCATGGGTCTTCAACTGAAACCATCTGAGGATAATCATGAAAAGGACTTCAAGCAATCCTCAGCTTTGCTTCAATCTCCCATGGGATACTGTAAGAAAAAAAAGGATACTGGACTAAAGATTAACCAAAAAGAAAAAGAATCCAAGTCTCAATGGCTCCCAGAAGCTATGTATATCTGTCAATCCCCAAATACCCTTAAACACACTGGATGAAATAATCTCAGTCAGTGGGGACCCAAGCACTTTCCGGTAGGCACTGGGGCCACCTATGCTACACTTAATACTTCATAACTCCCTGCCATGATTCCCTTGGAGTACACAAACCCTCTTCATCATGGCTTTAGATAACTTACATGATTTGCCTATTACTAATCTATTTCTGTATCTCTTGGACTCCGTGATTCCCAAGATAAATTTTTGTTAAATCCCCAACCTCTATTAATCTGTCAAATATATATCATTGGAATGTTAATATTTATGTTATTCTGAAGGACTAACTCTTTTTTGTTTTATTTTAATTGTTGTTCTTATACAGTTTTCTATCTTTTACTCCCATCCCAGCCCACCACCCCAGCCCTCCCAGCCTCCCTCCCATTTCCAACCCACCTAGTTTTTGTCCATGTGTCCTTTATACTTGTTCTTATAAACCTTTTTCCTTTTCCCCTGAAATTCCCTCCCCTCTCCCCTCTGGTCACTGTCAGCCTATTCTCAATTTCAGTGTCTTTGGTTATATCATGCTTGTTTGTTTGCTCTGTTGATTAGGTTCCTGTTAAAGGTAAGATCATATGGTATTTGTCTTTCACTGCCTGGCTTATTTCACTTAGCACAATGTTTTCCAGTTCCATCCACTGAAGGACTAACTTTTGAAGACCTGGAATCCTCCTCTACTCAGCTTTTCCCTCTAACAGTTTTGCTATGTCACATCAATTTTCTTGCTGTCTTCATACTTCCCCAATCCCTTGGCAACAGCTGCATTCAGAATATGTTCACTCATATTCTTAAGTCACTTTGGGCTTCTAGGATCGACAGGCTCAGGATATATTTGGAGAGCAGTGTCCCTGATGGTAGAAATAAATACCACTATGTTCCTCCCTAAACTACCCTAGTATTCTTTAAAACCTGAAGCAACTTAAGGTCAGATCTATTATTTAATGACTTCTTGACAAGGGACTCTGGGTCCCTACTCCAAATTGGGCAATACCTTATTCTACCTGTGAAAAAAGCCTAAAAAAAAAAAGATATCAACTGATTCAAAACCTATTGGCTATAAATAAAAGAGTAAAACTTACATTCTATTTAGTCCCCCCAAACAGTACCCTTTTCACTTCTATACTCCCTGATAGCATTACTGCACTCTTGTGGACTTATCTTCCATCTTCTTCACTACATTCCTCTATCATAATTCTCAAGACCTATTTGCCTGCACGTTGGAAAAGAAACTGTGCTTGGACTGTTAACCTCAGGAGGTTATGGAAGCCCCTACCTATCTTTCCTTGGACATTAAACATAAATTTAAATTTTTTTCCCATTGTATTGAATTTATTGAGGTGACACTGGTTAACAAAAATATATAGGTTTCAGGTGCACAATTTATAACACATCATATGTACACTGTAGGGTGTGTTCATCACCCCAAGTAAAGTCTCCTTCTATCACCATTTATTGCTCTATACTCTCCTCCACCTCCCCCAACCCACCCTCCCTGAGCAGTTACTGAACTGTTGTCCCTGTCCGTGAGTTTTTTCTTTTTTGTTTCTTTTCTGCTAAATGCCTCCATCTACCCACTTGGCTCCCAAATCCCCCAATACTTGTCAGCTTGCTTTCTATATATGAGCCTGTCTCTATTTTGCTTATTTATTTTGTTCATTAGATTCCACATGAGTGAAATCATATGGTACTTGTCTTTCTCCAACTGGCTTATTTCATTTAGTATAATGATCTCTAGGTCCATCAGTGCTTCTGCAAAGAGTAACATTTCCTTCTTTTTTACAGCCAAATATTGTAGTATTCCATTGTGTAAATGTGCCACAGCTTTTTAATTTAATTTAATTTAATTTAATTTAATTTAATTTAGTAATTCCTCACCAGAGGACATGTTGAGGAGAGAGAGAGATGTGAAAGAAACATTGGTTGGTTGCCTCTCATGCATACCACAACCCAGGATCAAACTCACAACCCAGGTATGTGCCTTGACTGGGGATCAAACATGCCACTTTCTGGTGTAGGGGACAATGCTCCAACCAACTGAGTGACCCAGCCAGAGCTGTACCACAGCTTTTTTATACATTCATCTACTGAAGAACATTTGGGCTGTTTCCAAATCTTGGCTATTATAAATAATGCTGCAATGAACATATGGGTGCACATATTCTTTTGAAATACTGCTTTGGATCTCTTTGGATAAATTCCCAAAAGTGGAATTGCTGGGTCATAAGGAAGTTTCAGTTTTAGTTTTTTGAGGTAACTGCATACTGTTTTCCAAAATGACTGCACCAATCTGCATTCATATCAACACAGTGCAGGAGGGTTCCCTTTTCTCCACACCCTCACCAACACTTGTTTTTTAATTTATTGATGAGAGCCATTGTGGTGGGTGTGAGATGATATCTCATTGTAATTTTAATTTGCATCTCTCTGATTATTACTGACCTTGAGCATCTTTTCATATATCTATCGGCCAGCTGTATATCCTCTTTAGAGAAGTGTGTCTTCAGGTCCTTTGCCCATTTTCTAATTGCATTACTTGCTTATTTGTTTTTTGGTATCGAGTTTTATAAGTTCCTTACAAATTTGGGTATTAAGCCCTTATCAGATGTATTGGTAAATTTGTTCTCCCATTCAGAGGGTTGTCATTTCATTTTGTTGATGGTTTCCTTTGTCGTGCAAAAAAAATTTAGTTTAACATAGTACAATTCATTTTTGTTTCCCTTGACCAAAGAGATATATCAGAACAATATTGCTATGAGAAATGTTGCAGATTTTACTACCTATGTTTTCTTTGAGGATTTTTATGGTTTTCAGTATAACATTTAAGTCTTTAATCCATTTTTAGTTTATTTTTGCATATGGTGAAAGAAGGTATTCTAGTTTCCTTTTTGTGTACATATCTGTCCAATTGTCCCAACACCATTTATTGAAGAGACTGTCTCTACCCTATTGTATGTTCTTGTCTCCTTTGTCAAGTATTAATTGACTATAAAGGTGTGGGTTTATTTCTGGGCTCTCTATTCTATTCCATTGATCTATATATCTGTTTTTATACCAGTACCATGTTTTGGCATCCAAGGTCTTACAGTACAGTTTGATATCAGGTAATGTGATTCCTCCAACTTTATTTTTCTTTCTCAAGATTGCTATAGCTATTCTGAGTCTTTTGTAGTTCCACATAAATTTTCACCACATTTCTGAGTTCTGAGAAATACACCATTGTTATCTTGATAGTAATTGTGTTGACTCTATAGATTGCTTTGGGTAGTGTGGATATTTTGATGATGTTAATTCATCCTATCCATGAACATAGTATGTGTTTACACTTGTTTGTATCTTTGTCAATTTCATTCTTCAGTGTCTTATAATTTTCCAAGTACAGGCCTTTCACATACTTGGTACGAATTTATTCTTAGATCTTTTATTCTTTTTGTACCTATTGTGAATAGGATTGTCTTCTTAGTTTCCTTTATGACAGTTCATTATTGATATATAACATGCAACTGATTTCTGGATATTTATTTTGCATACAGTTACTTTATTGAAGTTATTTTTCAGGTCTAGTAGTTTTTAGGTCAAATCTTTAGGGTTCTCTCTATATAGTGTCTTGTCATCTACAAATAATGACAGTTTTACTTTCTCCTTTCCAATCTGGATACTTTTTATTTCTTCTTCTTATCTGATTTCTGTGGCTATAACTTCCAGTAGTATGTTAAATGACAGTGGTGAAAGTGGATATCCCTGTCTTGTGCCTGATCTTAAGGGAAATGCTTGTTGTTCTGTTCATTTAGTATTATGGTGGCTGTGGGTTTGTCATGCATGGCATTAATTACATTGTGGTATGTCCCCTGTATTCCCACTTTGCTGAGAATTTTTATCATAACTTGGTGCTATATTTTATCAAATGCTCTTTCTGCATCTATTGATATGATTATTTGATTTTTATGCTTCATTTTGTTTATGTGATGTACCACATTTATTGATTTGCAAATATTGTACCAACTTTGCATCCCCAGAATAAATCCCACTTGTATGATCTTTTTAATGTATTGCTGCATCCAGTTTGATAATACTTTGTTGAGGATATTAGCATCTATGTTCATCAAGGGTATTGGACTATAATTTTTTTCTTTGTAGTGTCTTTATCCGGTTTTGGAATTAGGATAATGCTGACCATGTAAAAAGAGCTTAGGAATCTTTCTTCCTCTTGAATTTTTTGGAATAGTTTGAGAAGGATAAGTGTTAGTTCTTCATTGAATGTTAGGTAAAATTCACCTGTAAAGCCATCCAGTACATGACTTGTTTGTTGGGAATTTTTTATTGCTGCTTCAATTCACTAGTTGTAATCTGTCTATTCAGATTATCTGACTCTCCCTGATTCAGTCTTGGAAGACTGTATGTTTAAAGTAATTTATTCATTTTGTCCAGATTGTCCAATTTGTTGTCATATAATTTTTCATAATATTTTCTCATAATCCTTTGTATTTCTGTGGTGTCAGTTGTTACTTCTCTTTCTGATTTTATTTATTTGGGTCATTTCTCTTTTTCTTGATGAGTCTGGTTAAAGGTTTGTCAAATTTGTTTATCCTTTCAAAGAACCAGCTTTTATATTCATTAATCTTTTGTAATTTTTCTACATTCTATTTTGTTTACTTCTGCCCCAGTCTTTATTATTTGCTTTCTTCTTCTCACTTTCGGATTTATTTGCTGTTTTTTAAGTTCCTTTAAGTGTAAAGTTAAATTTTTTATTTGAAATTTTTCATGTTTCTTGAGCTATGCCTGATGCTATGAAATTCCCTCTTTGGATTGCTTTTACTTTGTCCCATAGATTTGGGGTGTTGTGTTCTCATTTTCATTTGATTCAAGGTATTTTTTTTATTTCTACCTTGATCTCATTGCTAACCCATTCATTGTTTAGTAACATGTCATTTATCCTCCATGTCTTCATATTTTTCAGTTTTTTATTGAGATTGATTTCTAGTTTCATATCATTTTCATCAGAGAAGATGCTTGATATGATTTTAATATTTTTAAATTTATCAAGACTCATTTTATATCCTAATATGTGGTCTATTCTAGAAAATGTCCTATGTACACTTGAAAGAAATGTATATTCTGCTGCTTTATGGTAAAACTTTCTGAAGTTATCAATTAAATCCGTCTCATTTAGTGTGTCATTTAAGACCGCTGTTTATTGGTTGATATTCTATCTGGAAGCTCTCTCCATTGAGGTCAATGGGATGTTAAAATGCCCTGTTAAGACTGTATTATTGTCAATCTCTCCCTTTACATGCACCAAGACTTCCTTTACATATTTAGGTACTCGTATGTTGGGTGCATAAATGTTTACAAGGTTTATATCCTCTTGTTGAATTGCAACCTTTATCATCATTATGTAGTGCCCTTGTTTGTCTCTTACTCTAGCCTTTGTTTTAAAGTCTATTTTGTAAGATGTAAGTATTGCTACATCAGCTTTTTTCATTTGCATTTGCAGGAAATATTTTTCTAATCCCCTTAATTTTAGTCTGTGTGTTTCTTTTGTTCTGAGGTAGGTTTCTTGCAGAGAGCATATATATGGTTCTTGTTTTCTCATCCATTCAGCTACCTATGTTTTTCAATTGGGGTATTTAAGCCATTTATATTTAAAATTATTATTAATAGGTACATATTTATTGCCATTTTATTATTTTAACAATGTTCCTCTGTTTCTTCTTATTATTGAAGCAGGCCCTTTAATGTTTGTTGTAATACCAGTGGTAACAAACTCCTTTAGCTTTTAGTCTTAGTTATAGGTCCTTGCTTCTTCATCATTTTGAATATTTCATGCCAATGCCCTCTGGACTGAACTGTTTCTGTTGAGAAATCAGTTGACAGTATTATGGGAGCTCCCTTACAGGTAACTAGTGTCTTTCTCTTGCAGCATTTAAGATTCTCTCTTTGTCTTTAACCTTTGCCATTTTAATTATGATGTGTCTTTGTGTGAGCCATTTTGGGTTCCTCTTGTTTGGGATTCTCTAAACTTCCTGGACTGGTGTGTGTGTTTCTTTCACCACTCTTGGGAAGTTTTCAGTCATTATTTCTTCAAATAAGTTCTCAGTCCCTTGCTCTCTGTCTTTTCTTTCTAGTACCCCAATGATATGGATGTGTTATACTTCACAATGTCCCAAAATTCCTTTAAACTATCCTCATTTTCAAAATTCTGTTTCTTTTTGCTGCTCTTATTGTTTTTTCCTCCCTTGTCTACACTATTTCTTCTAGTGTATTCTTCATTTCAAATATTACATTCTTCATTTATGGGTGTTCTTTTTTTAGGGTTTCTATACCCTATTTATGCAATTGAGTAGTCTTATAACCATTACTTGAACTCTATATCTGATAAATTCCTTGCCTGCATTTCATTTAGCTCTTTTTCTGGAGATTTCTCCTGTTCCTTCACTTGGGGCATGTTTCTTTGTCTTCCCATTTTGGTTGCCTCTTGTGTTTGTTTCTATGTATTAGACAGATCTGCTATCACTCCCATTGTTTGTGGGTTGGCCTTATGTAGTAGGTGTCCCATGGAGTCCAGTGGTACAGTCTCTTAGATCACTTAAGCTGGGTGCTCATGGAATGTCCCTTGTATGTATAATGCAGGCCCTTCAGTTGTCCCTTGTGTGTAATATCATCTTGATTGCTAATTGGCTCAATCATGCATGGAATCAACCTTCAGGCTTGCTAACTGTGAGGCTGAACCCCTGACCATGGCATACAAGCTATTGTGCAGGTGTTGACCACACAAAGTGGAATTTGCCTCAGCAGGTTTTGGTGTCTGCTGAGACCTTCTTTTGGATATGCCACTTGTGAAGCTTATTGGATACTACTCTGATATTGTCTGAAGCTGGCCACTGGGTGTATTGGTCTGGGCTTCTTGGGAGAGATTCGTGTGCAGGCCAATGTAAGAAGCTTCCTGTGACTGGCCTGTGGCAACTGGTTTGGAACAGTCTCAATGTGGCCTCGTCTGTACATCCTTGGTTATAAGACTTCTTAGCTAGTCATCAGTTGGTAATTCAAGATGATTGTTCCATAATTTAGGTGTAAATCCAATCTGGTCCTCAGAGGAAGTGTAGCTTCCACTACCATCTTGGTTCTCCAATCTGTTTCTTTAAACTTAAAAATTGAGAGTCCTTTGTAAACAAAAATGAAATTTGGAAGAAGCAGCAGTGTTCCTAGTCTCCTGACACTTGACTCACTACCTCTGAGCTCCAGTGATAGGGCAGCAGCCTGAAAAGCACCAGAAACTTGCAGGGAGGAACTGAACCATCTGGCCTCAAGGCAAGAGCTGGTGGGGGTACAGCCCCCTCTGACACTAAATACACATTTAAAGGATTTGGTTTTCCCACATAATTCAACACTCATTCAATATGTAAATGACCTCATCCCTTATTCCAGTAGAATTTATAACTCATTGGCAGTTACCTAATAACCATAGAAGCTCTGGTTTGAAAGAGGCATCAAGTTTTGAGAAACAAAATACAACATTGCAGTCCTCTGGCTCATCATCTAGGACACTGTATATCCCCTGAGGGAATAGATTGGTTCTTGGAATGTACAAAGATTATTCTCAATTATCCTTTATTTGAAGTGAACAGACAACTTCTAGGCTATCTGGGATAGATTAGCTATTGTAAGATGTTGATCGCTAATTTCTCTACTTTAGTATCTCCTTTATATGGTTGCTATAGCATCATCTTTATATGATTACGGAAATAGTGTCTAAAACTATACAATGTACTCTGGGTCGTGTTGCTCAGTGGATTGAGTGGCAGCCTGAGAACCAAGGGGCAGCCAGTTCAATTCCCAGTCAGGTCACATACCTGGGTTGTGGTCCAGGTCCCCTGTTAGGGGCATGCAAGAGGCGACCACACATTGATGTGTCTCTCCCTCTTCTCCTTCCTTTCCCCTCTCTCTAAAAATAAATAAATAAAATCTTTTTTAAAAAAAACTATAGAGCGTATCTCTCTCTCTTAACAGCTCTTAAATGATTAAAAATATCCCTTTCCTCTGCCTCCAACTTGTAGCTCCCAAATTTCTTGCCCTTTTCTCTATTTGTTCATGGGAGAGAAGGACATTCTTTTGGCATCACAAAAACATAATGGGAACCAGAGGCACATTGGATATTTTAGCCTCATTCTAGGTCTGTCCTCAAGCCATGATTGATGAGCTATTTCATACCTTGAGTATTCCTATACCCTACATTGTTCACAACTTTATCCTGGCTGAAAATAGGCAACATTTTCAACCTCTCCCCTTACCTGTTGTGAAATCCTTTTGCTTTGTACGTCTAACATTACTCTTCATTTCTTTTCAGATTCTTATTCAGTGTTGTCAGAAACTTCATCCCACTAGTCTTCTTCCTCTCTTGACTGAAGAAAAGTCATATGACTGCATTGCAGCTACCCAAATTTAACCTTTCCCCACCCTGGTTTTTTTGGACTTCCTGCTGTTGATCCACATTTCACTATCTTTGATGATGTTCCACACCTTGGCAAAACAACAGGGGGTTTCCAGGTAGGACATGCCATTACAGATTTCCAGAACCCTTTAGAATATGAGCCTCTACCCAATGCAAAATCAACTCTAGTAAAAAAATTTCTGGCTCTGGCAAGAGCCGGTGCTTCAGCAACAGATAGAAGAGTGAATGTCTACATAGACAGTAAATATGCTTTTGAAGTGGTACACAACTTTGGCGTGTTACAGAAAGCCAAGAGATTTATGAGTGGTGCTGGAACACCAATTAAAAACAGGAAATAAGTGGTTGACCTTCTAAATGTATTGTTATTACCATGAGAGGTGATTATACTCAAGATCAAAGCTCATGTGGGCAATAAAATACCTGAGGCAAGGGGAAACTCATTAGTTTGTAATATGTAAATTAACAGTTTATAGATCTGTCCCAATCACATTGCAATCAGACAAGATATTATTTATTCCACTTACCACATGATCCTCTAATCAAGGAAATCAAAATATCTTATTATGTTTCCTGAAAATGAAAAGGCCAATTGGAAACAAGATGGATATGTTACCATCTCAGATTACATTCTAGGGTAACTAGAAACCACTTCATCTCACCTCAGTCCCTTGTTTGAAATTTATACTACCCTGGCTGGTGTGGTTCAGTGGATTGAGCACTGGCCTGTGAACCAAAGGTCACTGGTTGGATTCCCAGTCAGAGCATATGCCTGGGTTGCAGGCTAGGTCCCCAGGGGGGTGTGCGAACCACAACCACACATTGTTTCTCTTCCCTCTCTTTCTCCCTCCCTTCTTCTCTGTCTAAAAATAAATAAAATCTTTCAAAATAAAATAAAAGACCATTTTAAAAATCTATACTAAGACCTTCACAGGATTACCTATCAAGGGAAAAAATCAACTACTACTCCAATAATGATGAGTAAAATTCACTCGTTACCTAAAATAAGTGGTACCTTCTTGCCCTGTCTGCCAAAAAACATAATCTTTGCAAAGGTGTAAAGGTAGGGCAATATACAGATGATGGGTTATAGAATTATACACTTGCAACCTATATAACTTTATTTACCAATGTCACCTCAATAAATTCAAGAGAAGTTAAAAAAGAAATTACCACAAAATTGCTGGCATATAAAAAAAACAAAGACTACATAGCAAAAATACCACTTAAAATAATATTAGAAAGGCTTGCTCATTAGTCAGTTAATAAATATATTGTTATTAAAAAAATCTCCCATCATTTGTGAGTCAAGAAATGACTTACTGCAAAGAAACACTCTTCCCCCTAGGATATAGATAAAACTCAGGAATGTCTCTTGTTTATCTATGATGAGGCTAGATAGAGACCCTGAGAATTTCCATTCTTTGCTTCATAAATGACTAGCTGAACTGTTTTGTCCCCACTGATCAATTGGAACAAAATGTTTGATAACCAAAATCTCTCCTTCCCCAGGCCCCTGAAATGTGACCTACCCCCACCTTAAGCCATCATACAGCCCTTCCTCAATGGTCCCCTATGAGAATAGGCTGACTTCATGGTAAAACATTCTTTAATCTATTGTCCAATCATGATGCTCTCTCATCTCC
Organism: Anoura caudifer; assembly: GCA_004027475.1. Classification (NCBI taxonomy): domain Eukaryota; kingdom Metazoa; phylum Chordata; class Mammalia; order Chiroptera; family Phyllostomidae; genus Anoura; species Anoura caudifer. Next base: position 55,413 of record PVKU01006039.1, read on the forward strand.
CTTGCCCCACATGCTTCTTTGTAGCTTGAGCCTTGTTTACTTTTCCTTGTAAAATAAAGACCCTCTTCAGAATAACAAGGCACCTTGTAGATCTTGTGTTCTCCCTACTAATAGTCCTTCTCCCCTTATTGCAGTAACCTTTTCAAATGTAGTGTCTGCTTACCTAAGCCCAGAATTATTTTTATTTGATCATATAGAACACTTCCTTCACCACAGAAATATCTTTCATTTTCTTCCCAGTCAATCCCTGCCCTGTCCTTTAAAAAAGCAAACTTTATTCTGAGTTTTTTCACCATAGATATTTCACCAGTTCTAGAACTTAAAGTAGGAAAATAAAATAAGTACTTTTCTGTCTGCCTTCTTTTGCTCAGCCTAACACAAGCTTTCTCAATAAGCAGCACTACTGATCTTTTCAGACAAATAATTATTTGTTGTGGGGGCTGTCCTGTGCATATAGGAAGTTTAATAACACTCATGGCTTCTACCTACTAAGTGTCAGTAGCATGTCCCACCCTCCACATTATGACAACCAAAAATATCTCCAAATAGTGTCAATATCCTTGGGGTGGGCACAGAAAAATTATCTCAACTTGACAACAACTAATTTATGGTATGAGGTTTGCCCATGATGTGTGTACCAGCAATTCTTTCCATTTTAATACTGTTTCCTCTTATGGACAAACCATACACTATTTAAAGTCTGTTCTCCTTTGGTAGGCATTTAGGTCATTTCCAGATTTTTAGTTATTTTGAATAAAGCTGCTAATATTATAATTCAAAAAGTCTTTTTTGCATATGGGTTTTGTTCTTTGTGTGTGTGTAAATGCACAGAAGTAAGTTATGGTTAACTTTAAGAGAAACTGCCTGATAGACCGTGTTTTGAAGAGGTTGTACCATTTTACACTACCCCCCAATATGAATTTGTCATGCCAAATTATGATAAATTCCATTACACCCTTACCAACACTTGGAGTCATCAGTTGTCTTACTAATTATTCTACAACATACGTAATAAAATACTTGCATTTGCGTGAAGACTAATGATGTCAAGCACATTTTCTTATCCTTATTGAATATTCACACATCCTTCTGTTTGAAGTGCATTCTCAAGTCTTTCAGTCCTTTGACCTTACTAAATGGATCGATTATCTTTATATTATTCAGTTTTAGTACTCATGTGTATATGTCAAATATATTTTTGTATATATTTCCTCACAGTCTGTAGCATGTATAATCTTTTTAGGGTGCTTTCACTGATCAACAGTTTTGAATTTTTGGATGAAATCCATCTTATAAATATTTTCTTGTTAGTGTCTTATGGAGGTGCTTTTCCTCCTCTAAAGTTGTGAGGATATATTCTCCTATTTTTCTTCTAGAATTTTCATATTACCAGGTTTATAATCTGTATCAATAATTTTTTGCATATGATTTGAGGTTCATTCATTCTTTTGCAAAAGCAGTTGATCCATCAGCATTTGTTTGTTTCATATGGATGGTTCCTTAACCATTTCTGTCTTACTGTCCATAGAGTAAAGTATTTGGCCTCACCCAAAGGGAGGCCTGGATTTTGTCCAAAATTCTTAGAAGCCAACCTCTTAAACTTTGGAAGTTTTCAAAAGATATAACTGTGTTTTTATTCATATGGGCTGTCTAGGGCCATATCCGAAGAAAAAATTTAAAAACTTGCCCAACTTTTCATTGGAATTGCATTGAATCAACAGATCAATGTGAGGAGAAGAATTTGTAACTTAATAGCGTTGAATCTTCCAATCTGCGAATTTATACTCAAGATTTTATCATTGTTGATGCTATTATAAAAATATTTTATTTTTCTGATTTTTAATTAATCTATAAATGTTCCTGATTTTTTTGATATTGACTATGGATTTTGCAACCTTGCTAAATTTACTTATTAAATTTAGTAGTTATCTGGTAGGTTCTTTAGAATTTTCTATGTATAAAGTCATGTTATCTGCAAGGGAACAAAATTTTTTGTCCTTTTTCATCTCTTCACTGACTATATCCTTTTTTTTATCTTATTGCACTGACCAGGACTTCCATTACAGTGTTGAATAGAAGTTGTAATAATGGACATTCATTTATTATTTCTGGTCTTATTGGTAAAACACTTACTATTTCACCAATAAGTAAAATATTACCTGTAGTTCTTTCACACTCACCTTGAGGCAGGTTGAGAATATTCCTTTCTATTCCTAGTTTTTATGAGTTTATTTATTAAATTATAAGTGAACATTGAATTTTGTCAAATGCTTCTTCTTTATTTACTGAGGGTCTGTTATATTTTTTCTTAAATGTAGTAAATGTAGTAAATATAGTAAATGTACATTCTGTAAATGTAGTAAATTTTAATAATTGATTTTGAGTATTGAAGAAATTTTGCTTTCTTACAATACATTTATCATGTTTATGATATATTATATATTTGGATTTACTACATTAAACTAGCTAATATTTTGTTAAGGGATTTTGTATCTGTGTTTGTATCATGAAGAATATTAGTCATTTTCTTTTTCATGTATTACATTTCTGGTTTTAAGATGAGAGTCATAATGGCTTCATAAATTTATTTCTAAAGTATTTCTCTTTTTTAAAACATTAATATTATTATTTCTTTTTGGTATGATAAAATTCAATAGGAAATTCACATGGGTTTGAAGTTTAAGAAAGATCTTTGCATACATGTTCAATGTCTTCAACAGATATAGAGCTATGCACATTTTGTATTATTATATCAATTTGATAAGTTATGTCTTTAAAAATAGTGTAATTGATTTGGTTGTTAAACTTATTAAAATAATTTTTTTAATTTTGTTAAATTTATTGGCGTGACATTGGTTTATAAAATTACATAGGTTTTGCCCTGGTTGGTGTGGGTCAGTGGATTAGGTGCTGACCTGCAAACCAAAAGGTTGCTGGTTCATTTCCCAGTCAGGGCACATGCCTGGGTTGTGAGCCAAGTCCCCAGTAGCAGGCATGCAAGAGGCAACCACACATTGATATTTCTCTCCCTCTCTTTCTCCTTCCTTTCCCCTCTCTAAAATAAATAAAATCTTTTTCAAAAATAAAATAAAATTACATAGGTTATATATGAATTGTACAATTCCATAACACACCACCCATACATCCCATTGTTTTTAAAGGTACCAAATATATGGTGACAGAAGGAGACATGTCTTTGGGTGAAATAGAATTATTAATAATATGACTTTATTATACCTTTAATGCTTATATTTTTCTCTAACTCTTCTAATATTAGTACAATAATTCCTATTTTTATTCCTTTATGATTCCTTATTTGGTTTATCTATGTAACAATATGTTAAATAGCCAGAATTTGTTTTGTTTTTATTGCCCTTATTTTGTTAGTTACATATTTTATGCATATATCTCATTATATTATCATTTGCATGACCTACCCTTGGTCATTTAAGTTCAACTTTCCCTACTCTGGTTTCTTAAGGTAACAATTTTACTAGTGATTTTAAATTTTTCTTCTACTATGTACATAAGATATATCTTTTAAGTACTGCTATAACTATATAGTATAAGTATTATTAATATTTGATTTTTTCTCCAGGTTATGCATCATAGTTTCCTACTTCTTTATATTTATCATAATTCCATTATATAAGGTCTCTCCAGAAGGTATGCAACCATGTAATATGAAAAATGGAGACATTTATTGAAGAAGACACAAGATACAAGAAATATTGTACATAGGACAATGATGCCTCAGTCCCCTTCAAAGTAGGCACCTTGGGACATCACACAGTTCTCCCAATTGCCATCAGCTGTCCCATTCTATTTTCCTGAATCTTACTGATGGTCTGTAATGTCTTCCTTTTCAAAGGTGATTTCAGTTTTAGGAAAACCCAGAAGTTTCAGGGCTCCAAATCTGGGCTGTGGGGGGCAGTGCTGAGTCACCTGGGTGATTTGATGTTTTGCCAAAAACACTCTGAACAAGACATGACGCATGAGCAGTGCATTGTCGTGATGAAGCTGCCAATCACCAGTTGCCCATAGCTGCGGCCTTCTGAATCATCTAAATAGTTTCCACAGAGGAATGTTCAAGCTTAATGCAAAATTTGATCTAGATTTGTGCTCTATTCATTTAGTCATTTTGAATGTGATGGCCACACAGTGCATATGCTCACTTAGCAGTGTCTACAGCCCCCACTACTAGTACAGTGAAGTCATCATTGTTCACTCATGCCTTCCAGCCCACGTGCATTCCAGCCCACTCTCCTTGGCTGCCAGGTTACATCGATGTCCCACAAACCATTCTCCTTATATTAACAATGGCTGTACTTTTTCCAGATATTCCTTATCATATATGGACATTGTTGGTTTATATTTGTGTGTACAAATATTGTTTTCTTCCTTAATAAAGTGTTTAATATAATTTAGTGAGAGAGTTAATTTATTTGTAGATCAGAGTGATTATCTTGAGGCTTGTTTTTAACCTTAATTAGGGAAAGCCAAGCTAGTCTTTACTCCAGCACCAGATTAGCTCTGCTTTTTTTTTTTTTTAAAGAGATCTTTACTGAATACAATGTATTTTCAGCAGGGTTTTCAAAACTCAATTAATTCACAGTTGTCTGCAACATCTCATAGTGTTTGGCTCATAGCTCCTTGGTGTGGTCCTTTCCCTAATAGTGTTTTTTGGTTTTCTGGATCTTTACTCTGTGCACGTGTTAGTATTTGGCTACATACTCATAGAGACCATCTTGCAGCTTTCTAGAGCTGCTTCTTTCAACAATTTCCTTTTTTCTTAGTATCCAGTCCCTCAAATTAGAGCTCTGTCAATATCTGTGAATGATGATCTATTTCTGTTCTGCTCCGATAGTCCATCTGTTCTTGAATGGGCTCCACTTCCTTGGGTTGCCGTCTAGGAAATGGTTCTTGCTAGATAGATGGGGGAAGGGCAGAGATCATTGTGTAGTTTCTCTTCTCTCAGAGATCACAGTCTTACTGTGCCTCTTCTCCAACACTTACAAAACAGTATTTTATGTATTTTGTTCATTTAGAGGGTTGGTATAATACATTTGTCTCTTTCATAGCCACACAAAATTCCTATTAAGTATACCTTTAATGGATTTTCTACTTTCCCTAACAAGTCACTTCAGGGCCTGAACAGAAAAATATTTAGGTAAATCAGATGCATCAATGAAAGATGATGGTTTGGAGTCTTTTCTAAAAGTTTTTAAAAATTTTTAAAGCAATTGTTATAATTTGCTTTATGTCTAAGGTTTATAGGAGTGGATTTACAAACTTGGAATACTTGCTAATGACTAAAGATACAATTACATGTTCATTCTTTTTCTTTTTGGTCTTAGTAGCATTTACTGTTACTCCTGAGTTTAAATTGCAGTCCTCTATTGTGAACACCTCCTACCTGGCTTTATTCCCATATTTTTTTCTCCTTAGCACTTTTCACTGTATGCGTTCCTACCTAATTTATCTATTCACCTGGTTAATTTTTCATGTTCTCCACTTGTATGTAAGAACTCAGAGGATAGATATTTATCTGTTTTGTTCCTGGTAAATGACCTCTGCTAGGAACAGAACCTGGCAAATAATAGATTTGGATAAGTGAGTAAATCAATGGATATATGAAGTTATGCCACTTGCTGCTCAACAGATTACCATGTGATTTTTTCACATTGATCAACACAAATAATAAATTATTTTAAAATCAGCCTGCAATAGCATGTGAAGACAGAAAACTTCCTGTGGATTCCAGTCAGGATTGAAGCCCAGCATCTCCTATTTGACTCAGATGACAAAATCCCACAGAAATTAAGACAATGGTCTAGCTCTCTATGGGCTATGAAGAATACAGAACAGATTCAATTATATTTATTTGTGGATCTGGTGATAAAAAATCTTCATCATAACACACATTCTGTCATCCAAAGAGAATGCTCTTAGAAAAACTTCTGTAAAACTCAAGTTATCCTGTCTTAACTTTTCTCTAAACCAGCAGCCTAGAGCAGCCAAACACTTAGCCTGGGACAAAGCTTTACTTTCACTTTAACTTTGCACTCATAATTGAATAGTTTAAAGAGCAAATGTATGTCTCAGTCCCTTAAGAAAATTATTATCTATAGTCACACTAGTTAGTTACCTCTGCTGTTTCCCTTCAACAGGTTGGAGGAAACATGGTGATAGCTCTTATGCACTACCCACAAAAGCATTTCACAAACTAAAATGTTACATATTATCATGAGTTTATAAACATGTTTTAATAACATATTTTGTATTGTTATCTAACTTTTTTGATATTGTTATCTAACATTAAGTGAATTGTGGGATTTCTCTTTGGAGCCATTTTTGTCCATCTTCCTAACATGTCAATTAGAATGACTTTACAATGATAGAGGAAAATGCCCTCCAAAAAATATCTGTTATCCTTTGGTGATATGTTTTTTTAATTATATTTTATTGATTATGCTATTACAGTTGTCCCATTTTCCCCCCTTCATTCCCCTCCACCCAGCACACCCCCTCCCACCCACATTCCACCCTTTAGTTCATGCCCATGTGTCATAAGTTCTTTAGCTTCTACATTTCCCACACTTATTCTTGACCTCCCCCTGTCTATTTTCTACCCACCTTCTGTGCTACTTGTTCTATGTACCTTGTCCCCCTCTCTCCTCTTCCCTCTCCCCTATTGCTAACCCTCCATGTGATCTCCATTTCTGTGTTTCTGCTCCTGTTATAGTGGTTTTGCTTAGTTGGCTTTTGTTTTAGGTCTGGTTGTTAATACCTGTGAGTTTGCTGTCTTTTTACTATTCATATTTTTTATCTTCTTTTTCTTAGATAAGTCCCTTTAACATTTCATATAATAAGGGCTTGCTGATGATGAACTCCTTTAACTTGACCTTATCTGAGAAGCACTTTATCTTCCCTTCCATTCTAAATGAAAGCTTTGCTGGAGAGAGCAATCTTGGATGTAGGTCTTTGATTTTCATGACTTGGAATACTTCTTTCCAGCCCCTTCTTGCCTGTAAGGTCTCTTTGGAGAAATCCACTGACAGTATGATGGGAACTCCTTTGTAGGTGACTGTCTCCTTATCCCTTGCTTCTTCTAGAATTCTCTCCTTCATTTGATTCTTGGCTAATGTAATTATAATGTGCCTTGGTGTGTTCCTCCTCGAATCCAACTTCTTTGGGACTCTGAGCTTCCTGGATTTCCTGGAAGACTATTTCCTTTGCCAGGTTGGGGGAGTTCTCCTTTATTATTTGTTCAAATAAGTTTTCCACTGGCTGCTCTTCTTCTTCCCCTTCCGGTACCCCTATAATTTGGATGTTGGGACGTTTAAAGATGTCCTGGAGGTTCGTAAGCCTCTCCTCATTTTTTTGAATTCTTGTTTCTTCCTTGTTTTTTGTTTGGTTGTTTCTTTCTTCCTTCTGGTCCACTCCATTGATTTGAGTCCCAATTTTTCTCCCATCTCTGTTGGTTCCCCATGCATTTTTCTTCATTTCACTTATTGTAGCCTTCATTTTTTCATCTAATTTGTGAGCAAAATAAACCAATTCTGTGAGCATTCTGATCACCAGGGTTTTGAATTGTGCATCTGATAGGTTAGCAATCTCTTCATCACTTAGATAAATTGGCTCTGGGGCTTTGATTTGTTTTCCGGTTTGAGCCATTTTCATTTCTGGGTTTTTTTGTTGTTGTTATTTGTTTGTTTTTGTCTAGTAGCGGCTGTTAGGTAGTGAGGGGTGGAGCCTTAGGTGTTCCCCAGGGTGGGAGAGCCCAGTCGCTGGGTAGTGACGCTGTATGTGGGAGCAGGGTCTGAGAGGAGACAATGGCAGTTGCTCCACTCACTCTTGGATTCCACTCCCTTCCACCACTTCCCCTTTGCCTGGATTATCTGCACGTGAATGTGGGACCACCTGGTCAGCCAGCTGCCTTGTGCGGCCCCAATGGTTCTGCACAGTTGCCACCCCATGCCCAGGTTCTGCTAGTCGCCGCCTGTGCACCTGGGGGCTGCCAGCGTGCCCAGTCCGCACCTCTGCTTTTTCCTGCTGCGACTCCACCCCTCTTACTAGTCTGGATGAAAGGTTGTTGGACTTCCAAACAGTTCGATTTTCTAAGTTCTGGTTGTTTTCTTGTTTCTAAATCTTTGTTGTCCTTAATTTTGGTTGTGATAGGAGGCACAGTGTGTCTGCCTACGCCTCCATCTTGGCCAGAAGTCTGGTGATATGTTTTAATGGTCCTCTACTAACATAATGAAATAATAATATAGTCTGTGATTCTTGATTTGTGGCCTGAATGAATACTGAATTGTTTACTCATTTTGGTGTTTGCATAAAAACAGTAGATTAAATAGGTGAAGAAGCCACATACAAATAACAGTACCACAAAACAGTAGTGCCATCTTCAAAGAGAAGGGAAACACCCACAATTCAAGCCACTTGAGGTTAAATTTTCAAGTCTCGTAATTCTAATTTTCCAATTTATAAATGAATTTAATATCCTACTGGGACTCTTTTAAATGTAAAATAATCATATAATTTTCTGAGGGGTACATAAATTACAGATACTGTCGAGATACAAAAGAATTATAGAGCTAAATACCTTCATGAAATCATGAGTCAGTTTTCATCACAAATATTGCTCTCATCTGGTAGACTTTATTTTCTGGAATTTTTAAGGAATTAGAATTGAGAAGGTAGGAGACTCCTCCCTTGCATATTTATTAGCACTACTTTTTACTTAAATATAGAACAGAAATAAATTAATTCTAATGAAGTCATGGAGCCAAAAAATGCAGAAATTGTGAGGTAGCCAAAAAATCAGATGTTAAGCAGCAAAAAAATGAATTTATCTTAATTTCATCACTTTTAATTATATAAAATGTCTCTTCTCACAATTACAAATAGCCATGTGAAATTTAAACTCAAATTAAGTAATTGTATATACAAAAATTAATAAGAGAAATTATGTGGAAATCCTAGCACTGCTTTAAAGGAATACAGATCATTAATAATAAAATATGAATAAATATACAATATTTAATTCTTTGAGAATATAATAAATTTCTATACAGCAAGGAAAAATTATATTAATCATACATATTTACACCAAATAATTACCACAGAGCACATGAGAGCTGTCTTCTTCATTTTTTATAGATTACATATGCTTGATTTAACAGATAATTTGCAGTTTATAATAATCTAGATTTAAACTACAAATTCACAAGGTAAAGTTATTCTTCTGATTGGTCAACTCTCATTACCAACCCCACAAATATTTTCCACCATATGCTTGTCACATGGATATATATCCTAAATATATAAAAATGAACTCACTATTTTTCTCTAACTTGTGTTTCTCCTCCCTTATTTTAAAAATATTGATCCATTCCTTTACCATATGTCTAGTGGAGTTGAGACATAAATCAGTATTACAGAGAAACCAGTTGAAGGCTAACATCAGTAGGCCAGTGAATTAAGTCTAATAGGTAATTAAAATGTAATGTTCAATATGGCTATGGAAAGTTGGGGATAAGGCTATTAGGGATCAGAAAGCTAGGAATAAAATAGTGAGCAATTAATCAGAGAAGCAAGAGAGGAAAATAGTATGCATGAATATTAGAGGACAGCTGTGCCCAATGTACACTTTTACAGATTTAAATGTGGCATAGTTTTTAAAAGGGTGTGCTTCTGGGAAAAATGACAACACCCCCTCATTTAAATAGTTTGATTCTTGTTAATTCTGTCTTTATGAGGTCTCTTTAATTCATTCACTTTTCTACACTCCTATTGCCAAAGTCATATCTCATCTCTTCCATAGTTGATACAATAGTCTGTTGCTAGGGTTCTCTTCTTTTAATCATTCTCCATTCTAGCATATCCCATACACTGCTGAGAAATTTATATTCTACAGGTAATCCTCTTTCCACAAGCTTACATTAGCTCCCACCAAACTACAGAGTAAAGGCCATGTTCCTTAGCTTGAAAGTGTATGGTCTCTTTCATTTGAGGCCAAACTTCCTTTTCTTTATCCTCACACTCCAGCCAACCAGACTACTCATTGTTCCACAAATGTGCCCACAAGAGTGATCCTACCATCCCTTCCCTTGGCCTACTGTCATTGAACCTTACAAGGATCGCTCCTCAACAACACTTGTAAGCAAGAACTGAATCCTAGTTAACTTTGTATTCCAAACATAGCCTACCTAATCTTGTTCAGCAAATGTATTGAAATAGAGTATCCATTCTCAGTTCTTCAGGAAAAAAAAACATTTTTTATGATGTGTGACAACTGTGAGCAAAGTGTTGTCTCAGAATAATGAGTCCCTGTTGACTAAGTTAAGTGCTAGTTTTTAGCCACATCCAACTCTAGGCCAAGTACAAAACTGTGTGCAACATAATAATGAATTAGAAAAAAGACTTGACGGAGAGATTAAAAAGCAATGACTACTAACATACTAAATTACAATGAAAAAAAGGAAAACAGGTATCAGTGTGATAGTGAAAATCTCCTTAGAAAAAAATTAAAATCCAGAAAATTATTTGACCTGCTGCTGAGAGGTTAAATTATTAGAGGTCTAATATTACTTGTGACTCTTTCTATACATATGAACTTAATATATAGATTATGTTCTACATAGTTTTCATATGAACTTTCTTAATAGTCACAATTATATATTAGTTATAAAATATCCTAATGTGTTTGCTTGGTGATCAACAATAAAACTTAATAAACATAGATGATTAAAAGTTTACTTTAAAATAAGTAACACAGATAGATGTTACTATCTGTAACATTTATAAAAAACAGATAGATAATCCTTCTGTTTCCCAGGACAATGTTATACAGACTTCTGCTAGAAGCATGGGTAAAACTATAAATCTACAATTTTGCAAGAAAGGTAACAAGACTGTCATATTCTCTTGAAGAGAATAGAAAGGCCTGTCCTCAGTGTTTTACACTAATTGTAATATTTTTTCCCCACCGTTTAACCTAGTAATGTTTCAGATAGTAGAATTTTAGGAAGAAAGGCTGATGATGCTTTAACCAGGAATTGTGACATTCCATGGTAACCTAACCCACATTTTTCAAAGGCTGCATGCTCTGAAGAAGGGCTACTATTGTTGTGTGTTCCTACTTTGTGTGCACTTTTATTGCTTGCTTAGGCTGTGTAAACATATTTTCAAAGACCATTGGAACTTCAAATCTGAAACCTGGAATTATGCCCAAACAACAGAATCTCTATTTGGGGACCAACACATCGATCACAGTCAGTGACAGTGTCTTATTGATTTCTTATTTACGCAAAACCTGTGAACCTTTCATGCACATGTATTATAAACATACAATGCATTTTCATGTTTTCCTGGTCAAGCATTTGTTCCCAAAATACCTGGTTTTAGATTAAAATTAAATGTATTTTAAAAATATGTTTCAGCTTTTACTTGTCTGTGTGTGCTGTCTCATCTTTGCCTTTCATACATATTTCCATGCTCTGAGAGTTTATTATTTTCCTAGGAATCTTTTTCCTTGATTTTTATGAAGATACATTGTATTAAGATGATTGAACATGTACTGCGCACTGCCTGAGTTTCAGTTTCTACAAAAAACTTTCCTCTTGTGTCTGACAGTTATTTGCATCATCCCCTTACTAACTCCATCTGTACCCCATGCCCATTCTTTGGGTTTCCAGGGCTCCTGTGCTCCTATGATGTTTTCCACTTACTTCTGAAGGATCCTCAGAGATGACCATACTTACACCCTTCAACGTTTTGAATTTTGTGTTGTTCTTTACAGAGATCCTGACTTCTTCACAGATCATATTAGAAATAGGCTGACATTCAAAATTAAGACTAAGAGAATATAAAGCAACAAAAGTGCACACAAAGTAGGAACACACAATAATAGTAGCCCTTCTTCAGAGCGTGCAGCCTTTGAAAAATGTGGGTTAGGTTACCAAGGAAGGTCACCATTCCTGGTTAAAGCATCATCAGCATTTCTTCCTAAAATTTTACTATCTGAAACCCTACTAGGTTAAATGGTGGGGAAAATATAATTAGTGTAAAACACTGAGGACAGGCCTTTCTGTTCTCTTCAAGATGCCATGGATGATGCAGTGATGATCAGGCCTAGAAAATTGTGAGTGCTAATATCCTGTCTGAGCCTAATATTCAACCACCCATGCCTAATGATATTTTCTGGGAAGAGTCACAATTTTTTTTTTAATTTCTTAGTTCCAGTAGCTTCTCTTGGCAGTCCCTTTCAGAGAAGGTATGCACTTCTCTTAAAAAATGACTCCTATAATCCTACATCCTTATCTGTTTCCTACTCACAAAATTTTCCCCACAGCCCTACTTGCAGTCTCCAGTGTGAGCCCACAGTGTTCCTTGCCTCCTCAAATCATTCCTGGAATTCTTCCTGGTGGATAACTCAGTATTTACTTATTCCAGGATAACCTCTAAAAGAAAACTCATAGCACCTCTACTAGTATCTTTCTAGTGACCCAGTAAGACTCTTAATGAATCATATTCTTAAGAAACATATTTAAAATCCTCAAAAACTACATTAAGGAAGAGAATATGAGCAACTACCACTGGTGTTATATTGCCCCCAAATACCTGGGATACCCTGTGTTGCATAATGCTTTAATTTGGTAGCTGTTTCTCTTTATACAATTAATTCATGTTTATTATAGGTAATCTGGAAAATTTAAAAAGATTCAAGAAGAGGTTTCAAAGAAGAAACTAAAAGTTAACATATGGTATCATCCCCTCATGCCCATCAATGCATTTTAGTGCATTCCTTGTGTAGGCAAATGCATTCTCACATAACTGATATCCTATATTATTTATAGTTTTTATCCTGACTTGCTTACTGAATGTTTTGCCATGGGTATCTTTGTGTCATTTAAATTAAAAGAATCAGGTAATTGTTTGAAAGTATTATCCTTAATGATTAATTAATATAGCTTTTCAATAATATATTGTATGGAAACATCAGCTTTTACCATTTAAATGTTATCCATACATTTCTTCAAATTTATCTTTGTATTCCTCTTTTATTATATCCTTAGGAAATTTATCTTTCTAATCATTTACATATGTATATTTATTGTATGTGTACATATGTAATGTATATGTTTTGAGAATCTGCTCTCTATCAGACATTGTGGTGTAAGCACGGACAATGAAATAGTAAATGAAAATGAGCCATAGTCTTCATACTCAGTGGAGGAGAAAGAAGTGTAGACACTAAACTGGCATTAAATTAATAAAAGTAGGATTTCATATTGAGAAAAACTATATGAAGAAATCAATAGAATTCTGTGCTAGAAAATCATGGAGATGGGGATTGAGGAAGCCAGTTTCGATAGGAAATTCTTCTTGTTTTAGGTTACAGCAATTATGCTGAGATGCAAAGCACAGGAAGGAGCCAGCCAAGCGTGATCCTGGGGCAGGACATTACAACTGAGAAAGCTCATGTAGCAGAGGTTCCAACTTAGGTCACATTTCCAAGAAACAGAGCCCGAGACAGGTGTTTGAGGCACATAACTTATTGAGGGATTACTCTTTAGGGAAAACCCCTAAAACAGCAAGGGAAGCAGAATAGGGAAGGGGCAGAAGCTGAGTGAGGATGTGTTCTCAGGTGAAGTCTGCCCTTGGTCTCATCCATAGCGGAAGGGCTCTGGAGCATAAACCATAACGCAGAGCTCCCCGCTCCATGAAGGGGCTGTCCATTTTTACCTGTACAACAATGCGTTACTCATTCATTGGCTGAGACCTGCACTGAAGCCATGGGAGAGATATAATTTTCCAGGCAAGACAGCTCCTGTCAGCCAAGGAAGGAGGCACTGTGAGCCAACAATCACAGCAGCAGAGGAAGGGATGCCCAGGAAATTACATGTACTACAGGCTCTAAGGTAAGAGAGAACTCAGAGCCCTCTAGCAACTAAAACAATGCTAGTTAAGTTTTGTAGTTAATATCATTACTTAACAAACCAGGCTGAATTTAGTGGTATAAAAAAAACCCAACCATTTTATTATTCCCATGGATCCTATGGGTAAGGGATTCAGATGGGGCAGAGCAGAGATCATTTATCTGAGGCCTTAGCTGAAAAGAAACAAATGACTTGAGAGCAATTCATCTGATTGGGAGCTGAAATTATCTGGAGCCTTTTTTACTTATATATCTGATGCCTGGACTGAATTAATTTGAAGGCTGTGCTCAGCTGGAACTGTCTACCAAAGCACTGACAGGTTGTCACTCCATGTGGCTTGAATTTCCCAAAGAGCATGCAAATGACTTCTGAGAAGGGAAATCCTGAGAACACCTTCAGAGAGCAAACATTCCAAGCTTCATAGCCTTTTCTATTATAGCCTCGAAGGTCACACAGCATTACTGCTGCTATACCTTATTGATCAAAGAAATCACAAACACACCCAAATTCAAGGGACACACATCCCTTCTTCAGCAAGAAGAGTGTCAAAAAATGTTGGCCTTTGTTTTAAACCTCCACAATGAGCAAGGGGAAAGTTGGGTATGATAAACTCAGAGAGGCAGGTGGAAAGGCAGCTGGTGGGCGAGTACTGCAAATTTAAAATTTAATTTTGCAATTGCTAAGTTCAGCTATACTGAAATACTTAACTGGAGGTATGGAGGATGCAGCTGGATGTGTGTGGGTAGAGCTCAAAAGAAAGGTCTAATCTAGACAGATGAGTAACTGGTTATGCATAAATGATTGAATATGTAATTACTTGTTAAGAAAATAATAATATTCTTACAGTCATTCAGTGTATGTTGGCTTTGTTTTTCTTCCAGATATGTGATACCATTTTATACCCTTGCTAGAATAATGGCAGAATGACATATGCAGATATCTTGATCTTACTTTGGTTCAATGTAAACATTCACAGTCCTTAAGGTCAATCATCCTGGGATTGTCATTAAACAGTCAGTCCCTTTTGTCAATGTTCAAACTTGGCTTTCTAGGTCACTATACAAATTCCCAAATACCTCTTCTGATATCGTTCCCATAATATAGCAGCATACATAACCAAATCAAGTTTCAGGAGTCTGATATCCTATAGTTTCCTAAATTTCATGTATAAACTAAATCTTGTTTTGCAGTGAATCTTAGCATAAAGGCTTAAATAAAACAACAGTTACTTAAGGAACTAGACATGAAAGGGTATTAAGAAGTCACTGTGAGCTATACCCAGTAGAAGGATAATGTACCAATAGTAACACTAATTATTTAAGGACTTAAAATATAGTTGTGAGCTCAAAGATGTTCTACATTCAAAGCAAATGGACCTCACAAGTGACCCTATAGATCCACATTTCCCAACTATGAGTGATTTTGGCCTCCAGGGTACATTGGCATTGTCTGGGTATGTTTTGATTACTCGGGCTTTGGGGGAGTAGCTGCTACTGGTATCTACCAGATAAAGGCCAGGAATGATGCTGAACTTTCTCCATTGCACAGGAGAACCACCCCACACTGAATAAAAAATTAGCCAGTCCAAAGTATCAATAGTTTTGAGGTTAAAAAACAAAACAACCCTACTATGTATTAACTGCGGAGTCCAAACCTTTCTTTGCATGGACTGCCCTGGGTGTCCAGTGGGTCCTCCCTATCAATTGTTTGGGATTGCTGATCCATGATGAGAGGGTCAAATGTAAAGGGGAACATTCAGAGTCATCCACTTCAAATTAGCAGTGAAAGGTAGCCAGAAACTCATAGAATTGATGAGGAAAGGCAGATTTCGAAATGCAAAATTGAGACAGAGTCATTAATGGCCAGGAATTGGAAGTGGTGCTTGAAGAAAAGTATTATAGGAATAGGCAATAAAGCATCAGATCAGAAAAGACAAGAGGACAAGGATAATGAATCACTGTAATGGTGAATAAAATTAAAAGAGGCTTCTGAGAGGGGAAAGGCAGCACTGATGCATTAAATATTACATATAAATTGCAACAAATAAAAGAGAAGAGTCTAGTTGGGAACTGTAGCATGTCTTTGTATAAAACTGCTATTTTGCTTTAGCATGTGAAAAAAGATATCATTTGTTAATCTTATTTTAGATGATATAAACAATTCTGTTCAAAATATCGACATTGGACAGCATTTTGAAGACAGTCATAATTCTGAAGTTAAATGAAGGGGCTCTTAGGCTTCACTGCAATTTATCAGTTTCTGTCAGTATATTTGCACTGATAAATACACACACATATATTCCATGCATCTGTACTAAGGCAAAAGGAATAATACAAATGTCTTAACTAGGAAAATACTTGGAAGATATGCATCAACATGACCGAAACATATGATGTATAATGGAAATGCCAAAGAATCATTTGTATTTAAACTAGACCTGACACTAGAAAGAGAAATGGCAAACTGGTAGATTCCCATAAAAGCAATATTTTGGCTAACAACCCTGAGGAATTGGTAATAGACAGGCATAAGATAATCAACATACTAACACAATAGAACCAGAAAGCTTACTGGATGATTATTTAAGCTTACCACCATATTCTTAAAAAAAAAAAAAAATCCGAAGATAGCTGAGGTGATAGTAACCATTCAATGCTGTGAACTCCTCTTTATATAATTGTGGTTTCATTTTAATTTTAAGACTTGGGAAGGAGTAGTAATTATCTTGTGAGCTTATATATTGGTGCTTTGTGGTTAACTACATACATAGTCTCAGGAGGAAGAGATAATTTTTCTATCATCAAGATTCCCTTAAATGAAAATAATCAAATGAGCTATAGTATACAGATAGCTATAAAATGGTGGAAATAATAGAAACTAAGGCTCTACCAAAACTATTTGTACCCTACCTGGTTAAGGCAGAAATGATTATAATCAACTCCAACTTCATTAATGTTCTTTTAAAGACATATAATTCCAACTCGGGCTACCCTTTCCTGCAGTCCGAATGTCTCCAATAGAGTACAAATTGATCAATTTGAGTGTCTTACTATCCTTTGAAATCAAATTATCTAAAATCTAGCCCTTAACAGAAACAAACAGGATTGAAATTCAAAATCCTTCTTTGATTTCTGTTTTATGGAAAAATGCTTTGTAAATTTGAAACCCTATAAATATACAGTAATACATTTTACACAGATGTACAAACTGGCATGAGCCTTGTTAGTTTTGTCTTTAAATAGCTCTTGAACTTATTGTTTTTGCTCCATTTGCTCTGCCTCTACCCATGTATGAATACATAACCTTTTAGCACAAGTTGATACAACTTCCCAATTGCTTTTCCTTCTCCCAGCCATTTTATCTTGTATATTGATTAAAAAATAATCCTCTTGATGGGAATGCAGACTGGTGCATTCACTGTGGTAAATGGTATGGAGGTTCCTCAAAAATTAAAAATGGAACTGCCTTATGACCTACTCATTCGACTCCTGCATATATATCTGAAGATACCTAAAACACTAACTTGAAAGAATGTATGCACCCCTATATTCATTGCAGCATTATTTACAATAGCCAAGATATGGAAGCAACCCAACTGCCCACCAATAGACAAGTGGATAAAAAACTGTGATACATATATAAATTGGAATATTAATAGGTTGTAAAAAGAATGAAATCTTACCAGTTGAGACAACATGGATGAATCTAGATGGTATTATGCTCAGTAAAATAAGCCAGAGAAAGTTAAATACTATATGATATCACTTATATGTGGAATCTAAAGAACAAAATAAATGAGCAAACAAAATAGAAACAGACTCATAGATACAGAGAACAGACTGATGGTTGCTAGCTGGGAGGGGGTTGGGGGACTAGTTGAAAAAGGTGAAGAGATGGAGAAGCATAGAGTAGTAGTTACAAAATAGTAATGGGGTAAAGTACAGTATAGGGAATAGAGTCAACAATATTGTAATAACTATGTATGGAGTCAGGTGGGTACTGGAAATATCAGGTGGACAGAGTGGGAGTTACAAAATAGTCATGGGGATGTAAATTAGAGCATAGGGAATGTAGTTAATAATATTGTAATAAGTATGTATGAGGCCATGTGGTTGCTGGAAATATCAGGGGGAACCACTTTGTTAAGTATTTGATTGTCTAACCACCATGCTGCATGCCTAAAACTAATATACAATAATAATAAATGTAAACTGTGATTTAAAAATAAAATTTAAAAAAATTCCCTGAAACACCTCCAGCTGAAAATCCTTAACTTGATGTTCAAAAACTTTCCTTAGGGAAGGTGGGAAGGAATAATGGGGGAGAAAAGGGAGAAGGGTTTTCAGGAAGATGTATAAAGGACACCTGGACAAAACCAGATGGGGGTAGGATCAAGGAGGGAAAGTGGGGATGGCTGGGGTGGAGGGAAATGGAGACAACTATACTTGAACAACAATAAAAAATGTGAAAAAAAAAACTTTCTTTAGTCTGTCCTTTATCTTTCCAGCCTCATCTCCCACTATAATCTTCCAAGAAATGTGAAGCCTATTAGCTTGTCTCCTAAGGGATCCCCTAAAGACACCATTGTTCCTCCTGAAATGATCCTTTTCCTCTCTAAGTAAACAAACACTACCCAGCCTTCAAAGCCTTTCCAATGTCTACTTCCTCTTTATGCCAACTCAAATAATGACACATTGCCAGTTAGAAGGCAGTTACTATTCATGGATTGAATTTATGCAGGTGCCATGAAAACTGACAAGAAATATGTAACTCAATAGTTGGTGCTAGAATTAATATTTTGAATGAATATGGTTAACCAATAAGTGGTCTAAAAAATCATAATATGCACCACACATCTATATTTAATAAAAAGAGACCAGAAAATCAGATACTATAGTTCAATGCAGGTTACAAGCAGAATGCTATACTGACTAGGGCAAATGCTTAACATGTCATCAGAGACATTGAAAACTGCCAAATGCAGCAAAAGGAAAATGGTAAGTTATCCAATGAAGCAAAAGAAGACTTCCATGTAAGTGGTTTGTAAAGAAAATATTATGCTCATTTAATCATTACATTCAGAGTTTGATTTTTGCCCATAACTTCAGTTGTGAAACAATCCTACTTTACCAGTTCATCCTTCTCATATTCTCAAATATTTCCCATAGGCCACTGCTAGCATTAATGGCTAGAAGAAAAAGAAGAAATGAATTTTTAGTTTGTATGGAGTCAATATTTAGTTTGAATGAAAGGGAAATAAAGTAAATTTAATATTCCCCAAAACTCTACACTAATTAATGAAAAGATCTTTGTATATGGTCTCACATAAACCCCAGTCCAAATTTCTCCTATTAGGTAGACATGAAATATCCTGGATGTTAATTATTATGGATAAAAGGGGTAGAATATAATAATATTACTGTATAATAATTCTTTTTCTTAATAATATCCCTGAGTCACTATTTGGGAGATCATTATCCTGTCTGCATCCAACATTCCCATAAAATATAAACTTTTATTGTGTTGAGTCACCTTACATTGTGATTTTTTTTTAGTGCCACCTGACTTAATACACCAGGGATATATAATAGAGAGTGCCAGGCAATCGGGCCTTTATTTCATGTTTCCAGAAACTCCTGGCCACCACCAGAACATCATGCATAAAGCTATCAACTACTCATTCCCAGACCTGAGTAATATGGCATTCCAGGGGAAAAGTGTATGGCATCATAGATAGGGGTAAAGAATTCATACCTGAACAAGAAGTTTAGGGAGAGATGGGCTATCTGAATGAATAGGCTTTCACTCAGAGAAGCAGAATCATGGACAGACTTTCCTCTAAAGTACAACAGTATTACTTCACATTGCACATAGTGCAAGGCTGATGCTCCCTGGATACCTTGGTTGATCAAACCTGACTACATGAAAATAATAGCTCACAGTTATTGAGCTATGCAGGGCTCCAAGAAATTTTAAATTATCTCATCTTCACAAATACATTTATGGTATATGTAAGTTGTTTTTGTTTCATCCCCAAAACAAAAATGTAACCCAAAGTCATGAAACTGTGAAACCACAATGTTGGAATTTGAATCTATGTGTCTGGACACTAAAAGCTGTGCCCTTAAATACTTTGCAATAATGCCTCCTGCATAAAACATGCATGCAGGTAGAAATATCTGATGGCAACAGCCTACTGATCTATGAGAACTTTCCATCAAAGGGCATATGAGGAGATGATATAACATTGTCTACAATCACCCAATCAGAGAACTCAGAACATACCATCTGCATAAGAAACTTAGAATTCTAACACCAGCTTTGCCCATAGATTTCCCATTTGTCTGTTCCATCTATTTATTCCATGAATTCCAAGACAAGAATACTTACAACTTGGTTGTGATATCATGTAAAGAGGTAGGATAAATGCCTGCCTAGTAAATTTGACAATGCACAATAGGCCTGATTTTTCACCTGCAAAATCCCCCATTGAAATGAGTATATCAATCAGATTTTGTAGAGCAGTGCTCCCAGATTTCATTTAAAAATACATCTACAGATATACTCTGTCTAAGAGTTCTTTAACTTGAATTTCCAGCCATAAGATTACTGTTGAAAGTTTCTCAAATACTCAGCATCCTATACCAATTCTAGGAAGCCCAAGTGGTCTCATAGATGGATGTCCTGAGATGCAAAACATCATTCACTACCAGGAGGATAAAAAATTGGGAGTAATTTTTCAAACACATCCCTCAAACTACGTACGTACTTAGGAAAGCCTGCTAAACTTTCTAGAGTCTATTCTCCCCCTAAGGAAGACAGATAAAAACATATATTATCTCCTGAAATGAGGTCTTATTATCTATCTAGATCTGTGATGTTCAGGACTGTGGGAATGTTCCAACTCCACCAGTTAATAACCAAGTTCACTCCTTTTTTTTTCTCAGTCTTCAGAATGAAGCCTCTGTTATCACATCAGTATATATATTTGGACTAACTGCACATATGTCATTGATCAGGATGGTTACAATTTTGCATTGATGATTATTCTAAAAATCAGGCTTACATGTATCTGCTTCCATAAAACTAGGAAAGATACTAAACTACTTCAGCACACACTCATAATGTTTAATTAAATGCAAAGCAACACTAAAGAATATCTTCTCAGTAGCTATTCTCATCAGAGAATAACATTCACATGCATTTTGCACCAAGATACAAGAGTTGATAAAAGCACCTTATAAATTCATGCTTATTGGAAATGCGGGGTGTATTTTAACTAAAATATACAAGGTCTGCCCAGAAAGTATCTAGCCATAGAATATGAAAAATATAGACATTTATTGAAAAACATATGAGGTACAAGAAACATTGTACACTGGACAATGAAACCTCAGTCCCCTTCAAAGTAGGCACTTTGGGGTCTCATAGTTCTCCCAACATCTCTTCCACTGTTCAAAACTCTCTGCAAAGCCCTTTGTTGGAATCGCCATCAGATGCTCCATCATATTTTCCTGAATCTTGTTGACAGTCTGAAAAATCTCTTCCCTTTCAAAGATGACTTTAGTTCTGGGGAAAGCCAGAAGTCACAGGGCACCAAATCTGGGCAGTAGGAGGGCCAAGTCACCTGGGTCATTTGATGTTTTGCCAAAAGACTCTGCAGGAGATGTGATTCATTAGCAGGCACTTTGTTGTGATGAAGCGCCAATCACCAGTTGTCCATAGCTGAGGCTGTTTTCATTGTATTACACCTCTCAACCATGAAGAACATTGAGGTAGTACTCCTTATTAATTGTTTGGCCTGGGGGGGCGTACTAGTGATGGACAACACTCTCCCAATCAAAAAACACAGCTACCATGGTCTTTTTCAAATATTTTTATTAATGTTTGAATACAATTGTCTCCATTTTCCTCCACCAGCTTCTCCCACCCCAGTGACCCCCACACCTCCCACCCTCAATTGTACCCCTCTTTGGTTTTGTCCATGGGTCCTTTATACATGTTCTTTGATAATTCTTCCCCTTCTTTCCCCCATTATTTCCCACCCCCTCTCCTCTGGTTAATGTCAGTTTGTTCTTAATTTTAATATTTTGGTTATATTTTGCTTGCTTGTTTTGTTGATAAGGTTCCACTTATAGGTGAGAGCATATGGTATTTGTCTTTCACCACCTGGTTTACTTCACTTAGCATAATGCCCTCCAGTTCCATCCATGCTGTTGCTAAGGGTAGGAGCTCCTTCTTTCTTTCTGCTGTGTAGTATTCCATTGTGTAAATGTACCATAGTGTTTTTATCCACTCATTTATTGATGGGCACCTAGGCTGCTTCTAGCACTTGGCTATCATAAATTGTGCTGCTATGAACACTGGGGTGCATAGGTTCTTTTGAATTGGTGTTTCAGGGTTATTAGGGTATAATCCCAGCAGTAGAAATGCCAGGTCAAAAGGCAGTTCCATTTTCAGTTTTCTGAGGACATTCCACACTGTGTTCCACAGTGGCTGCACCAGTCTGTATTTTCACCGTGTGCTGGAGTTCCTTTTTCTCCACAACTTCACCAGCACTTGTTGTTTAATTTGGTTATGAGGGCCATTCTGACCGGTGTGAAGTGGTATCTCATTGTGGTTTTAATTTGCATTTCTCTGATGGCTAGTGATTCTGAGCTAACATAGTCTTGATCTTACTGTGACTTTGCTGTGCCTTCTTTGGGCATGGAGAGCTAGGTGACTTCCATTGGGACAACTGGGCCTTCATCTCTGGATCATAGCTGTAGACCCACAATTCATCTTCAGTGATGAGCTTCTTGAGGAAATCTGGTTCATTGGTAGCATTTTGATTCAAGTCATTGCAACTGCAGTACAATGTTCTTACTGCTCTGGTAGCAGAAGCCATGAAATGAATCTTTCCATGACACATTTCATGCCAAGATCCTGCACCAAAATCTCAGACACAGTAGTTTTTGGATTCCCCAGACCAGTTTCTAGTTCTGTCACTGTCAGTTGTGGACCTCTGTCAATTGCTGCCCATACACATTCAACATTCTCAGGTGTTCTGCTTGTTGCAGGCCTTCTGGAACATGGATCACTTTCAACAGCTTCTCAACCATCTTTAAAGCATTTGTGCCACACTTTTTTATTTGTGTTGTACTCATTTCATTATCCCTAAAAGCCTTCTGAAACATCCAGATATTTTTTATAGAAGAATGTTTGAGCTTAATGCAAATTTTGATTCAGATTCATCGATATACTTGTCCACTCATTTTGAATGTGGCAGCCACACTGTACACATACTCACTCAACAGTGACTACCACCTCCATTGACTAATACAGTGAGGTCATCATTGTTCACACATGTGCATTCCAGGCCACTCTCCTTGGCTGCCAGGTTATGTTGATGTCATGCAAATCATTCTCATTATATTAACAATGGCTGGACTTTGTCTGGGCAGATCTTGTATACATGGCAAAACATGATCTTTCAATCTATAATGATTAAAATCAAAATTTTAATAATTTTTTCCTTCTTCCTCTTTAAAAAAATTTTGACATGCAAAAGCCACACATAATGTATACAACTTGATGAGTTTAGAGTTTCCTCTTTCCCATTTTTAAAGTATCTGTATATGGGGTGAGCAAATGTAGATTTACAGTTTTTTTGTATGGAAAACAATACAATAATTAAACTATATCACAAGAATAAATACTGTTTTTTTAAAGATTTTATTTATTTATCTTTAGAGGGGAAGGGAAGGAGAGAGGGAGAGAAATATGTATGCATGGTTGCCTCTCATGCATCACCTGCTGGAAACTGGCCTGCAACCCAGGAATCAAACCACGATCCTTTGGCTCGCAGGTCTGTGCTCAATCCACTGGCCTACACCAGCCAGGGCTAAATACTGTTTTCTAAATAGCTTTTTTAAAAGATATTATTTATGTATTTTTAGAGAGAGGGGAAGGGAGAGAGAAAGAGAGGGAGAGAAATATCAATGTACAGTTGCCTCTCACATGCCCCCTACTGAGGATCTGTCCCACAACCCAGGCATGTGCCCTGTCTGGGAATTGAACTGCCGACCCTTTGCTTCACAGTCTGGTGCTCAATCCACTGAGCTACACCAGCCAGGGAAAATATTTATTTATTCTCAGAGAGAGGGAATAGAAGGGAGAAAGAGGGGGAGAGAAACATAAATGTGTGAGAGAAACATTGATTGGTTACCTCCTCCATGCACCCCAACTTGGGACTGGCCTACATCCCAGGCATATACCCTGACAAGAATCAAACTGGCAACCTTTTTCTTTCCAGGACAATGCTCAACCAACTGAGCCACACTGATCAGTGCTAAACTCTACATTTGTCATACTCACAACTGTAAACCTACTTTTGCTCCACTCTGTATACTAAACCAAGAATATAGTATAGCTATAAAGTAAGCCATTAAATATTTATTTTTATGAATTAAAATATATATTGATACTAATAAAATTTAATTATATATATATATATATATATATATATATATATATATATATATAGTGACATTTCATTCAACAGCTGTAGAATATCCACTGTTCTCTAGCATGCATGGAACACTCTCCACAATAAATCATAAGATGGCCCCAAAACAAGTTTTAAAATTTTTTAAAAGACTGAAGTCATACCAAGTATCTTTTCTGTCCACTATGGTATGAAACTAGAAATCAACAGGAAGAAGAAAGCTGGAAAATTCACAAATATGTGTACATTTAATAGCGTACTCCAGAACAACCAATGGTCCAAGAAGAAATCAAAAAGGAAATTAAAAAAATATCTGAAAACCAAATAAACCTACAGACAAACTGGAAACAGAGGCATGGACACATGGAACAGATTGACAGGTATCAGAGGAGATGGGGGACTGGATGAAAGAAGGTGAAGGGATTAGCCAAAGAACATATGTACATAAACTGTAGACACAGACAACAGTGTGGTGATGGCCTGAGGTAAGGGGGCTGGAATCTGGGTGGGATGGGCAAAGGATAGGGGTGGGGACATCTGTAATAGTGTCAACAACAAAAAAATAAAGTTAAGAAAAGGATGGGGAAATTCTCTACGTTGAGAATTGTCTACATTTCTTTCATTGAGAAATCTTCATATATATTTTCAAGTTAACAAAGAAAGGTAAAGAGAGTACATACAGTATGCAATGTTTATGTCAGGGCAAGTATAAGGATCCCTACATGGCTGTGCATATATTTGAGTGTTTTGCATGCATTTACACACACACACGCACAAAAAAAAAAAAAACATAGGAAGAATAAATAAGCTCATAGACCAAATAAACATAATCAGCCATGGTGTGGTAGAGGGGGTGAAGAACAGAGTGAGAGGACCAGTGATGAAAATGAGTCTTTATTCTATTTTTTTATGTATCGTGTAAGATGCATTATATATTCAAATATATTAACATGTAAATTTAGACTGAAAATTACAAAGGGAGGGAAAACCTTGAGAACAACTATTAGATCAGATTCCATTTTGTCTGAACATCCTCATTACATAGCCCAATGTTTCTGTCATTCTGTGTTCCAAACCCTTCTGGAAGCCCAAATTTCTTAATCTTCAATTTTTTTCATCTCATTTCTCTCTAATAATAAATCACCTTAAGAATTGGAACTCTTCATTCATATGAATGCTAGAACTGCAACTGCATTTCAGGAACTAACCATGGGTTCACTTCTAGACACATCTCCTTGATTTCAAATAGACGCCTCAACAACACCATTCTTGGGACCATGCTACTTCAACAGATAAAGACCTCCTGTAATTGACCTCCTTCTTGTGCTTCCTTTACAAGGAGGCTGATCCTAATTGTAATTTTGAATAAGGACTACTGGTAAACAAAGCTGACTTTGAGATGTGGAAACCCTAATTTTAACATGCTCATGATGTTGTAATAGTAAAGCTCAACTACTACAGATTGAAGTTATGAAATCATTACAGATGATAGAGATGGTATTCTTGGAAATAATATTCACGCACAGTGTGTTTCATGCAACTAAAGCTTCTGAGCATATGGCATATCATGTTTGTCAGAACACCAAGGGAAAGTAGGCACCCCATTAGAGAATTCCCATAGCCACATAACTCCACAGCCATTAACCAGCAATTAGAATTCAGCGAAATAATTAAGCAGCTACATCGAGCAATTCTCTCTACATAAGTGTCTAACTAGAAGAGTAGAGTCACCCTAAGGGTAATCTTTAAGATTAAGGGTCAAAAGAGCCAAATATATATCACAGAGAGAGATGCCATTTCTCAAATAACACCCCTTTCCATGCTGCAGCCCACAGGAACTTCATAGCCTGATTCTAGAAAATGTGATTACCAATTCCATGTTATCTGGACCCAACAGCCCACCTTCTTGCATTATGTATTATCTATGGCCAAAGTACATAAATGTCTCCTCTGAAGACATTATGATTCATCCATATCATTATTCCTGGGGAATTTGTATATTAAAAAGGCTACTTGTCTCCACCCAAAATACACAAGTTCCTTAGACTTATGGCTTTCACTCTTGCAATTTGGTGCAACATCAGAACCTATGCAAGCTCTCTAAACCTATCAGAAACTGGAATAACCTCCAGATATCTATTAATTTCTATAACACATCTTTTAATATAAAATAATCAACACAAGCCCTGTCCTAATACACCCCAGTCACAAGGAGAAGTTCCTGGATAATAAATTATTTACATCATCCAACCCTCCCAAACCTTGAGCAACAATTTTTGGATCATTCAAGTTTATAAAAGTAACTAGCTATATCACATTGTCTCTTTAATTTTTTCCAAATATTCCTCTCCATAGAGCTTTATACATACCCCCATCTCATACCTCAGTACCAACAACTCAATGTAATATGTGATGAAGAACAAGAAGTCATCATATGTAACTGTGAAATAGTTCATTGACTTCACAGCCAGTTCTTCGACATATGGAACAATGGAAAGGTATAAATTGACAGTCTGGTTGAGGATTTCAGCAGGTAGACTACCTGCTGCCACTATGATTAGACTGAAGGAGTTTGAGGAAGTGGGGTTTTTAGTTCTGTGCTGGCTTCTTTTAAGCCGTAAAATCCCTTCCTTATCAAGCTTCTGGCCCAGCATGATTCCAACAGACTCTCTTCTTCTGCATTATATTGGTCAATATCTATCCAAATCTGAACTCCTACACCCAGTGATCTTGATCTTTTAGAATTATTGTTCATTTTTGGCTCTTTGTTATTTCTGAAGTGCCAGAATACAACCTAGAGAAGAAAGCATAGTGTAGAAATAATAGAAGCAGTCATTAAACTTCCCCCACCCCAGGAAAGATCTCTGTGAGTATGCTATTGAGTGCAGAAATAAATATGGAGTAACGTGAATGTTTTATGTTAATCTGGTATGCTTTGTTTCTATGTGTCATATTCCAACTGATGAGAATAGAAATAAAAATATGGAATATTCCACAGTTTTTTGACCCACTGATTTACTGATGGGCACTTAGACTGGAAAGTATTATGCTAAGTGAAATAAGCCAGTCAGTGAAAGACAAATACAATATGATATCACTTATAAGAGGAACCTAATGAACAGAAATAAACTAATGAGGAAAATAGAATCAGAGTTATGAAAACACAGAGCAGACTGAAAGCAACCAGAGGGGAGGAAGAAGGGGCATAATGGTGGAAAGAAGGAGAAAGGGCTAGACAAAGAACATGTATGAATGACCCATGGACATGGACAACAGTATGGGAATTGACTGTGGGAGTGGGGGGCGGGCTGAGTGGAGGAGGGCAAAGGGGGGAAATGAGACAACTGTAGTAGAATAACAATAAAAAAATTAAAAATATGTAATATAGATGTGGTTTCTGGGCCAGATCTAAATATAAATCAAAATACAAGCTTGTTGTTCAATAATAAACATTTGTTTCATTAAAATCCTCAAATGCATAAAGTTCACCTTTACTTAGTTTACTAAATATTTTGTGAAATATTTAGACTATAAATTTAAAATATTATATATACATATACACAAACATATGCATGCACACAAAATAAAAATTAAACATTTCTAATAATGATTGTATAAAATTGACACCAGTAATATACACTGTGTGTTGAATTGCAATATCCAGTGATGATATTAACATATGATCCTGAATGTCAAATTCCTTATTTAGAAGAAAAATGTGTACAAGTATACACTAAGTTCTTTCATCATTTTATCTGTAATGAATATATAAAAGAACCCTACAGAAATTCCAAAAATTAGCAGCTATTGGGAACTTTTGCCCCTAATTGATTAAAGTTGTTTTATTATTATATACTCGTATTATAGGTAGTAACTCTCCTCCACAACTTAATAGTAAAGCAAGCCAAATAGGAATAATATCAGTTACCCTGGCCAGGTGGCTAAGTTGGTTTGAAGCATCATCCCACACATCAAAAGGCAAAAGGTTGTGGGTTTGATCTTCATTCAGGGAGCATACGGGAGGCAGCTGACTGATGTATCTCTTTCACATTAATGTTTCTGTCTCTCTCCATTCCTCTCTCTCTAAAATCAATAAACATATCCTCAGAGAATAATTTTTTTAAAAAGAATATTGGGTAAGATGCTGTATTCTTGGTAATCCTGTTCCTCCATAATCAGAATTATGTTGGCCTACAAGTGGAAAGAAGTTTAAGAAAAAAGTGTTTTCCCTCCCCAGGAACTTAATGGGGCCCATAACTTCTAAACTCTACTTGAATTTATTTTCCTTTTTGGTTTTATTTCAGCATACACTATTTTAAAGTATAACAAATAGTAACTAAGTAAATACTCATGTAACCACTATTTAATTAAAAAACAATATGACCAAACATCAAGAAAGCCCCTTATGCTGATATTATGGTAATAATTTCCTTATTATCATTATCATTTCAGAACCAGTGATACATCATTACAGTGATACTATAGTAATATAATACAGTGTTTGTGTCTTTTTATATCAATAATTTACTAAGATTCATCCATTCATTTTCACTGATAAATATACTATATTTTCATTGTGTTTATCCAATTGTTTATCATCACACTGTCAAAGAGTGTTTGGGATGTTTCCAGTTTGGGGCTATAAAAGTCAATATTATGAATATTCTGTGCATGTGCATCTAGCACATATATGCACCTAGGCCTTTTAGGGCAGCATGGTCTGCTCTTTGCATTGATTGAAATGTTCTACCTGCATTGTCCAATAGAGTAGCCAGTACCCACTTGTGGTAATTGAGCATTTTGAATGTGGCTAGTGAAACTGGGGTACTGAATTTTTAAATTTCATTTCATTAAAATTAAATCTACATTTAAATAGACAAATGTGAGTAGTGATGACTGTTGTATAGCACAGACTGACTTGAATATTGTATTAGTATTAATGACCACAAGGATTGAGGGGTGGAATAATGACATCTGATTGTAGTAGAGAGCTTGCAGAAAGAAAATGAAATTTCAGGGCTTTAAACATTCATTTCAAGTCGCAATCAGATGAACAGACAACCTCATAAACAATCTTGTACCTCTTGTAACATCAAACATTTCTGAAAATAGGATCCAAAATTAACTGCATCATTTGTAAGATTAAAATGAAAGTTTAATTTACAGATTGTCAAGTTTCTAATATGAAACTTAGAGCATCAATTGAAAAGGAGTGGGACTCTAAAAATTGGATATAAGAAAAAAGGAGAAAGAATTCATGGATATGGACAATAGTGTGGTGATTGCTGAGAAGAGGGTATAAGAGGGATAAATGATGATGAAAAAACAAAATTAAAAAAAGAAAGAAAAGGATAGACAACTTTCCAAGTCTCTCTGATGTTTCATGCTGTAGGAAGCAGACCTTACTTCTGCATCTGAAGAGACTATGCTTCACTTATGTTAGGCAGTATAGTACAATCAACTGAGGCAATTGTCTTGCAAGCAAATGCAATATTCTGCTCAAGCTCCATCACAACCAGCCCTTGTTATTTCTAGAACTATAAATAGAGTTAAACTATGCTGAAGGAGAAGTGTTAATAAGAACCAGGAAGAAATAATTGGTATTCTAAAAGTATTTCAGAAATATGGGGAAAACACATGCAAGAATAGATTCTAAGGAAATCTTACATCTAAGCCAAATATGATATTATAAATTATTGGACTGGGCTGGATTTATTGATACAGATACCCCTATCAAAGTGTTGGATTAAATATGTTAAGTTGAATTAACAGTGGCTTTAAACATTTACTTGATTGGTTAATGGAAATTTGTTGGACTTGCTTGCAAGGGCTGACATTCAATGAAGATGAGACACTAAAAATTTCACAGCATAGTGTAAAGGAAGACATTAAAGAGTTTAAGGAGATAGGGATACTACACTGGATTTACCATACGCATCCTACATATTCACTCCAAACACTATAACCTTTGAGAGGGCCCAGACGACATGACATTTGCTAAGGCATTGCAAAACATATTCACATAGGAGCATCAGCTTCTGGTAAACATTCTGTGGTAGCTTTCTTCTCTATAGCAGTGCAGAGAGTAGAAGATGCCATCATTGAATGAGTCTCCCTATTTCAGTGGAGATGATGATATTCCAGAGCAACAAAGACCCAGTGTTTAACTATCAGACACAATGTAGGTGCATTTAACACAACAGGCAGCAGCCACAAAATCATAATCACAGTATTTTGAACTATGGGATCTTTGGCAGTAGCCTATTAATCAAAGAGATTTTATAGATGAACATTCTATGAAAATATTACTTCTTTTCTATAACAGGAAAGTATCTAGGTCTTTTGTCCATAAATCTGACTCAAGGTAATAAAATGAAAAGTCGCTCAGTTTCTAGACTTAAGCCAGTTCACAAACCTAAAGTTCTGTGGCTGATGAAGAAACCAGGTGGCCTTTAGCAAGAGCCCTGAAAGACTGTGAATCTTTCTCCAAGCCTTCCCCAAAGTGATTAATAGCCATTCACAAAGGCTGTTTTATACTGGAAAAGGGGAAAATATCCATGTTTCATGGATTACTAGCTATTGATTTGAATTAATTATTTCTGGAGATAAAAAATGTCACTCTGGTCTATTAGTCAAAGTACAAATATCACAGTCAAGTGATAAAAGTGGAAATAGCCCAAGTCAGTCTCCCACAGGCCAGTGGAGCCAAAACACAGTGTGGTAATATTTTCCAGTTTTTGAATATGTAATTGTCTACTTGAACCATGGGTGACAGACTAGAAAGGGCTACAGGCGGCCTCCTGACTTTCTTTCCTTACCAGCAATATAAACCAAAAGCATTCTGATTCCCAGAGAAAACTATGAGATGAGTCTTACCAACAAAGACTTAAAAACTGCACATTGAACTTAACTCACTTGCCTGGGCCATGCGTATCTTGGAGATTGACTGTGAATTATTGCACACTCAATCATCTGGTTATTGAATTACAGCTGCTGCTACAGCTGTGGTATCTTTACTGGAACAAATCAACACAGCCTTGACAAGGGTATATAACTTCTGATCTGGCAAATGCTTTTATCTCTAAACCAATTTGCAAGAAGCAGCAGCAGGAATTCACTTCCACTCCATTGGTTCAAGGCTACTTTCTGCCATGGGGAGGTTGAAAGAGATGTTCATAATGATATGCCTCAGAAAACAAAATCAGTCTATTGCATTGATGATATCAGGCTGATTGGATGTGATGAACAGGAATTAGCAAGTATCTTTTATGGTAAACTACCTGGACATATGGGACATGCCTCTGGGCCAATGAACAAATAAGAGAGTTAGTCCCCTAGCTGTGGTGCTTGTTGCAGATTACCAAAAAAGAATGGGGTCACTGCTAAAGGATGGAAAATGATAGGCTGTGTCTGCAACCGAATGGATTCTTTAGGGTTCTCTGTTACTTTCTTGTTCAAAAATTATGTTAACAAAAAGCTTAGCAACAACAACAACAACAATAAAACCTGCAGAACAACTGAGGATTCAGATAATTTAGCTTTGAAATTGTGGGTCATCCTGCCAGGTAAAGAGCAGAGATTAATTAAAGTGTTGGTTGAGGAAAAAGAAAACATAGAATGGTGTGAAAGAAGGAAATTACAACTATCAATTCCTGACTTAGATTCACTAACAAATATGACAAACATATCAGATATGCATATTTCCTAGGTTGATTGTTAAGAGTGTTTATATATGTAAATATTATTTCTTTTATTATTTCATTTATTGTCCTTTGGAATTACTATTTTATATGAGGATTTGGGGGTAGTTATCTTTGAAATTTGGTCATTAGGTTATAGAGCATTCAGAGGAGATTGTGACTAAAATGGCAAAGGTTAATATTGTCCAGGGATAGAAATGCTCTCTGTTGGGACTTAGTGTCTCATCTTTCAGGAAAGAGGATGCGAGTGTCCTTGTACAAAGATTGCATCCTGTTAGCAGAAGTATCAAAAAGTTAATATTGCTGTTGTGAGGAAGTTCAAATATGTGCTTTGTCTTGCAATTTTATGCTGCATAATCATAGGGAAGAACTGTGCCAAGTCATTTATATAGCATGTCCCAATCCAAATCAAGCCTTTAATAATGTTCTACATGATGCTGGAGATAGGACTGTACAAAAAGCACTCACCTTTTGCCAGCAAGGGCACCAGAGAAGGTTAGAAGATGGGAGAAGGGATGTCCTTCTTGTCTGCTTGCTATTCCTGTCAGTGTCACCCAGTGTAACTGACCATTTTGCCTGGAAGCTGCAGTTGCTCCCAGGCTACATACACATTGTGCATTCCCAGAATCAACAGCATTGTACCCTACCAGTAGTGTTGAAGAGATGTTATTGAAAAAAAGGAGTGAATAGATAAATGGATGTCAGAGTTGAAAGTAACTAAATAGATTAAGTTCAACCCCTTCATTACACAGAAATTCTCAAGAAATCTATTTGGTTATATCAAATAATATGAGAGAAACAAACACATAAATTGATAACAAAATTTAACCAAATAAATATTAAGTTCTAGAAATCTGCCATTTTTTAAATTAAAATCCACATTAAACTATATATGTGAAATATTCATATGGTAGCTAGGAAAGTTAAACAGTAAATTTCTAAATGTAGCAAGCAGATTAGGAAATACATATATATTTTCAAAATGAAAAATCATGAAAATGTCATAAAGAAAAAGATAGTTGAATTATGAGGAAAAAACTCTAGGAAATTTTTAATTGGAAATACATTTTCCTTCCTCCTAAAAACACAGTGTTTTTATTGTACTTCTTATGGAACAGTGCTACTTAAAGGACTTACACAGGTGAGCCAGATATCTGTACATTATTGTACTACATAAACTTTCACCAGAAAAATAAATAACAATAAATTTTCGTAGAAGGACTTATGTGAAATACAATTGACAAATTTTACGCAATCAAGACAGAAGTGTAAACTTCAAATACTGAGCAATTAGAGAAGAGAAATTGTTCCATGGTCTAGCAACACTTAGAACGACCACTTTGGTATCGATTAGAAATAGACAGAACTAAATGAATTGGATTAGTGTCAGAACCAGGAATTAAATACCCCATATGTCCTGACTTTTACTGCAATGATGCACAATGGAGGTATAGTACTTACAGTACTTATTGGGGAACCTGAAAAAATGCAGACTCTGGTTCAATAGATTCTGCATTTCTAATGAGTTCTCAAGTTAAATGGATGAAGACGTAAGGCATCGTGTCTTATTACCATTCTTTGTCTTCACAATACATGGGAGGGCAGAAGTAGGTTAAATTACCACCCATCATTACCTAAAAGTATAGCATAAGGAAACAAAATAATAATAATAATAATGACAAATAAATAATACAATAAACTCTGTGTTTCCCATACTCACAACTGTAAACCCAGTTTTGCCCACCCTGTGTATAACACTATATCCAACAAATGAGAGATAGTGAAAGATTATTGATGAATAAAATGAATAATATCGATAACATTATTGATGAATAATACTTATGAATGAATGAATGAATTTGCTACTTTACTAGATAAAGTTTTCTAAAGCTATAAATAAATATATTTAGGGATGCCTAAAAGGCTGGGTAGGATTTGGGGGTTCTCTTTTTTAGATAATTTAGCACACTAGTAGGAACAAAAACCTGAAATGATTAAATATCATGTAACTTCTTCCTCTGGTTGTAGCTAAATAGACATCTGAACCAAGTCAGAGCACATATTTTTTTGTTCTCTGGTAATTTGCAGAAAATAAGTGAATACCTATTAGTTATGTTTGAGCATTAGGCCTAGAAGGTCATTTATCCTCAGGAGCTGAGGGTGACCTCATTTGCATTTTACCATGATGGATAGTGGTCAGGAAAAGGAAAGATAGGTATGGTGCAGGGAGAGAACAAAACAGACACAAATAGAAAAAGGTAAAGCTGTAAAGAAATCTAACAAGATGAAGGGACCTTGGTCACAGAAGTCTTTTCACATTCTGGTTTGAGTTGCAGGTGAGGCTATTTTTAGTGCTTTGATTTTCTTAAAATCCCCTTTATTTTTTGCTTCACTTTAATTCAAGTGATTTTCTCTTTTTATCAACCAAGCAATCCGATTATAAGAAAGCTCAACTTCTGTCATTTTCTCTTTCTAATAGATGAGGAAACTGAAGCCAAGAGACATTATGGGTAATTCTTGACCAAGATCATATGACTGAGAAGTTTAGCCTCTCCTCACACCTATCAGAAAACATAATGTCATCCTAAAAAAAAAATGTGCACCCATGCACTCCCACATAGTGAATTCATGTCAAGGGATTTATACTGGAGAAAATTATAAGTAAAACATATTCATTGCATGGTTGGCATGGTAACAAAACTGAGGGAAAAACCCTCAATATACAACAACAGGAGAATGATAATTTAAATTATAGCATAGGAATTCCATTGCATTTTAATTAGGTATTGAAAATGACCATTATAAAATGATATAATAATATTGATATTTCTGTGATGAAATTTTAGTTCATTGAACAGAAAACTATAGTTTATTAAAAATATGGCAACCTAG
This sequence comes from Anoura caudifer, assembly GCA_004027475.1. NCBI lineage: Eukaryota > Metazoa > Chordata > Mammalia > Chiroptera > Phyllostomidae > Anoura > Anoura caudifer. Next base: position 90,437 of record PVKU01006039.1, read on the forward strand.
TAAAATTTATATTTTTATAAATCAGAATGGAATTAAATAGATGTTTTGCTAACTACTTTTGGTTTGTGGAAAGTCTGGAAATAGTTATAAAATCAGTTATTGCTACCAATATTATAATAATATATAAAATATAGATTATGAGTGAACTTATTTTACATTCATATATATGTGAATGCTACAGTCATATATATATCATATATCATTCAATATGTATATATGAAAAACATGATCTTATTTGGGAAAATACCAACTACTTCTATCTTCCACAATTTCACTACTCAAAATATTTGGGGTGTCAATCTTATGAAGGTGAATAGTGGGAATATTAGGGAAATATTAACAGTAGTCATTACCAGTAGTTAAACTTTTTGAGATACAGTTAAAAACAATGTAAAATCTATAACATGATTTAGTGTATGGATTATAAAATTATTTTATTTAATTTAATGCTACAAACATTTGTATAATACACAATGTGCTTGGAACTAAAGAAAAAGATAATACATAATATTTATGCCCAAGAAATTCATAGTCAAGTGGGGAAAATAGATATAAAATAATTTAACAATATATTGGATGAAATAAGATCAATACATATAGTGCACAATTCCACTTCTTAAATTTTTAAATAAATTTTCATAACATCTGCATTATTGTCTAACTAATAACTAAATTGCCTTTTGTTTTTTAAAACAGTTTTTCTTTCACTATATTTTTACAACATTTATGTATTTGCAAAAGACATTTCTCTCTACAAAATGTGTTACATTTGTCCGTTGAGGTATTCTACTAATTCTCATTCCAGGAACCATGCTGTTCAAATGACTGTGACTGATTATGAGGCTTAATTAACTTGTCAAGGGAAAGATAGTAATTTTCAGTCAATTTTCACTTTCCCATATGGCCAAAAACGAAAAGCCTGTCTCCAACATACACTCGTACATAGATGTGTTATATCATAACATGATGATTAGTTACCCAAACTTGCCCCTTGTAACTTAGAATGAGGGCTACAAATAAATAATAATAAGCATTAGTGTTATCTTTTAATCTGTATGGATCTTTACCATGTCAGTCTTTGGTAGCAAAAATATGTACAAGTTGATGTTACTGGTTGCTTAGCTAATAAATGGATGCCTATGCAGTGTCCAAGTCTGTTCCTTATTCCTAAGAAAGCTTCAAACCTGTTTAGGCATCAAATGGCTAGTGTGCATCTCATATGTTACAGGAGAATCAAACCACACTCCCAGAATAATTGGTTCAATACTAACCCCATTTTCTTGGCCAGTGTTGGTTTCAGAAATGGACAAGTAAGGTGATTTAGAACATTGAGACACCAAGAAGGGTTTTGCTAAGGAGTTTTGGAAAAGATGTTTTATAATCTTTTGAACTTTTTTTTTTTAGAACCAGCTCTCTTTTCCTTTTCTCTGGTAATTTAGGTACCAGGCCTAGGTTGGAGTAAGCCATCTTGCTCCTAATCTGTGAATGAAGCCAGCCATTCCTTAGTAGGGAACAGAGCCAGAAGAATCTCTGAGAAAGGAATCACAGCTAATGGTTAATCCTGAAGACAGATTATATTTTACGATGCGACACATTTAATCACATTTAAGACAGATTGGCTTGGGTTTCTGCAATCCCACCAACAGTGCACTACGGTCCCCTTTTCTCCACAACCTCTCCAACACTTGTTGTTTGTTGCTTTGTTTATGATGGCTATTCTGACTGGTATGAGGTGGTATCTCACTGTGGTTTTAATTTGCATCTCTCTGATAGCTAGAGACATTGAGCATCTTTTCATGTGTCTCTGGATCCTCTATATGTCCTCCTTGGAGAATTGTCTGTTCAAGTCCTTTGCCCATTTTTTAATTGGGTTGCTTATCTTCTTAGAGTGGAGTCATGTAAGTTCTTTATATATTTTGGAGATTAAACCCATGTCTGAGGTATCAGTGGCAAATATGTTTTCCCACACAGTTGGCTCTCTTTTTATTTTAATACTGTTTTATTTAGCTATGCAGAAGCTTTTTATTTTGATGAGATCTCATTTATTTATTCTTTCCTTTATGTCCCTTGCTTTAGGGGACATATCAGTAAAAATGTTACTGCATAAAATATCTGAGATTTTCCTGCCTATGTTCTCTTCTAGGACTTTAATGTTGTCACGGCTTATATTTAAATCTTTTATCCACCTTGAGTTTATTTTTGTGTATGGTGTAAGTTGGTGTTCAAGTTTCATTTTTTTGCATGTAGCTGTCCAGTTCTCCCAACACCACTTGCTGAAGAGACTATTTTTACTCCATTTTATGTTGCTGCCCCCTTTGTTGAATATTAATTGACCATAGAGAATTGGGTTTATTTCTGGGCTCTCTGTTCTGTTCCACTGGTCCATGTGTCTGTTTTTGTGCCAGTACCAGGCTGTTTTGATTACAGTGGCCTTGTAATACAGTTTGGGGTCAGGTACTGTGATCCCTCCTACTTTGCTCTTCTTTCTCAAAATTGCTGCAGCTATTCGAGGTCATTTATGGTTCCATATAAATTTTTAAAGTGTTTGTTCTATGTCTGTGAAATATGCCATTGGTACTTTAATAGGTATTGCACTGAATCTGTAAATTGCTTTGGGTAGTATGGACATTTTGATGATGGTAATTCTTCCAATCCACGAACACAGTATACATTTCCATTTGTTTGTTTCTTCCTTGATTTCTTTCTTCAGTGTTGTGTAGTTTTCTGTGTACAGGTCTTTTACCTCCTTGGTTAGGTTTATTCCTAGGTATTTTATTTTTCTTTTTGCTATATCAAATGGGATTTTTTCCTTGACTTCTGCTTCTGCTGTTTCATTGTTGGTATACAAAAATGCCTTTGATTTCTGGATATTGACTTTGTATCCTGCTGTTTGGCCAAATTCATTTATTAGGTTGAGCAGCTTTTTGGCCAAGTCTATAGGATTTTCTATATACACTATCATGTCACCTGCAAATAATGATAGCTTTGTTTCCTCCTTTCCAATTTGGATGCCTTTTATTTCCTTTTCTTGTCTAATTGCTGTGGCTAAGACTTCCAATACTATATTGAATAGAAGTGGTGAAAGTGGACACCCTTGTCTTGTTCCTGATCTTAGTGGAAAAGATTTTAGTTTTTGCCCATTGAGTATGATGTTAGCTGTAGGTCTCTCATATATGGCCTTGATTATGTTGAGGAATGCTCCCTCTATTCCCACTTTGCTGAGTGTTTTTATCATGTATGGGTGCTGTACCTTATCAAATGCTTTTTCTGCATCTATTGATATGATCATGTGATTTTTGTCTTTGCTTTTGTTTATGTGATGTATTACATTTACTGATTTGCGAATGTTGAACCAACCTTGCATCCCTGGGTTGAATCCCACTTGGTCATGGTGTATGATCTTTTTAATGTGTTGTTGGATGCAATTTGCCAATATTTTGTTGAGAATTTTAGCATCTATGTTCATCAGCGATATTGGCTTTTTTGCATCTCTCTGGTGGCTAGTAATGCTGAGTATCCTTTCATACATATCTTTGAAATTAAGAACAAACTGACAGTAACCAGAGGGAAGATGGGAGGACATGATGGGGGGGAAAGGGGGAAGGGTTTCCAGCAACAACTATAAAGGACACATGGACAAAACCAAGGGAGGTAGGATCAGGGTTGGAGGTGGGGAGGGCTGGGGTGGGGGGAGTGGGGGAGGAATGGAGACAACTGTATTTGAACAACAATAAAAATCACTTCAAACACACACACAAACACAAAGACAGACTGGCTTGTGCTTCTATTGTTTGACACAACTCCATTCATTCATTCATTCACAAATATTTACTCAGTGATTTTACTAAAAGCTGGAAAATGTTCAAAGTGCGGGGTGATACAAGCAGTAAAAAAAAATCTACCTTCATGGAGACCACATTATTTTAGAATGTAATGGTCATTCACGATTTGAAATAAGTCCCAGGACATACATGAACTGTAATGTGTAAAGCTTTTGTAAAATTTTATGTGAGCAGAAAGAATATTACATGATTATAGCAGCTGCTGTAGTCTCCTCGAATTTCCATGTATGGCTATGGATTCTTGTGTCTATTCCATGGATGTGGAAATCCAGAAATGCCATGAGGGGGACAAAAGGCCCCCAAAAGCAATATTCAACCAATGAGAAGTAGGAGTTGGTGGATATCCTCCAGTGGGAAAATTCCAATTTGTTCTCCCACAGCTTTAACATGCTCATGAATGTACCCCTTAGAAGTCTAAACTCCCTTCTTTGTTTTGCTTCCCCATTCCATCCACCCATTTCCTGAGATCACACCCAAATTAAACTACTTGCACTCAAATCCTTATGAAAGATTCTACATTTGGGGCAAACCAATCTATGACAATGGTAAATACAACTATTAGTTGCTTACCTACTCCTCTACATGCTACTTCTTAAAGTTTGAGCATAGGCCTGGCCACTGTGGCTCAGTTGGCTGGAGCATCATCCCCAAATCAAAAGGTTGTGGGTTTGATTACCAGCCAGAGCACATACCTAGTTTGTGAGTTCAATCCCTAGTCTGGGTGCATATGATTCCCATATCTGGGCAACCAATATTTTTCTCTCACATCAATGTCTCCCTCCCCTCCTTCTTCTCTCTCTAAAAAGCAATGAAAAAAATGTCCTTGGGTGAGGACAATATTTTTAATATCAGCATAAAAACAAAAAAGACCATTCTGATGCCCTTTCTTGCCCCAAATGTCACCAGTCACTAAAGAGATCTTTTGGATTATTTAGACACAAGTCTATTTTCAAGCAATAGGGTTATCTAATCTTTGCACTTCTCTGAACTTTTTCTTATAAGCATCTTCTGCCTTCCAAATGAGGCTCTGAGTTTCTTCTTATGAATTAAATTTTTCTCCATTGAGCTTTCCTACTCAGAAACACCCAATAAGTCTCTTAATATCCTGGTCTTCAAAAATACATTTCTGAATCTATTTCTTCCTCTTCTTATTTTCTCTGGCTTTCACATTCCTTTTTGTTTGACTGAATCTACATTTGATTTGATTTTCTCTTCTCTTGTACTTCTTTTCTTCTTTCTTTCCTCTCTCCTTTGCTTTTTTTCTGCCTGTTTTCTTTTTCCTTCCTTCCTTTCTTTCTTTGTTTTATTCTTCCATTCTTTTATTTTTTTTCATTTTCAGCGAATATTATAGGCCCTATTTAAAGAGAGATCCACAATGCTCATTAGGCCTTTTCTATTTTCTGTGACTAATTATTCGCATTTGCCTCTCTGTGCAAGATACATAGGGCCATAGAGTAGGCTGCAATCACCAGAAGCCCAGCAGGTAATACACTATGATGATGACATGACTAGTGTTTCCATACTGTATATATGCGTCTGCACTAACTTTGCATCAAAATAGCAGCCTCATGCCAGAAAAAACGTTGAAATCATAATGTGGGATTTTTTTTTGCATTTTTATTAAGATCCAGGTTATATAAATACATGTATTTTCCTTCCCTGTATCTTATGATTCATGGCATTTTTTTAAAGTATGCCAACTAGTTTTCATTTTCTACATTTCATTCTTCCTCTTTTTTTTCATACTAGAATGGGGATGACATAACTGGCTGAAAATATTCACTAAATTCAGGGTTTTTTTTTTAATCTGAAACTCTGTCATTCTTTCCAGTTCTTTGGACAAATAATTCAAGATAAAAACCTTTTAGTAATTGTGAAGTTAAGCTGCATTTACACAGGGTATGTTCTACTAAATTACAAAATACTAAAGCAAGAAAAATTCTAGGGTGTGTGTGCATGTGTTTGTGGTGTGTGTGTGTTTGTGTGTGTGTGTGTGTAAGTCTATGTGTCCATGAATGAACTAAGGCATGTGTATTGGGAGGAGAAAGTGAGTTGAAGAAGGCATTACAGCCAACCTTGCATATTGTTTGTATTAAATTAGTATATATTAAGAGGTAGCATTTCTACCAATTAATCAAAGTAACCCTAGGTATACTTTGTATATCATTGATTTTATCCAAATGGGAATAACTTCCCTTAGTTTTCTTAACTATTAACCTCTGCTGTTTCCATCAAAGAGGCAAAGATGAAGGGTTTGATGACGTTCCAATGTCAAATTACGAGTTTACATAATTATTGGGATGATGCACAGAATCAAGGTAACACTTATAAAATCCACACATGCACGTATGTCTCCAAATGGGCTTTACCTCCACCCCAAAACATTTAAGAGCCCAGTCCTATAATAATGACTTGGGAAGTTGTTGATATTCTAGATGGTATTTTATTGAGGTAGATGGCCTAATCTGGGAAGAAATCAATCCTTATATTGAAGGAAACATTAATGGTGTTAGGCTTCAAGCTTTATAAGTCATGAGGCCAAGGGCCTGCAGATGGTACCTGGAATTCAGTAAGTGATGCCCAACTGCATGTTACAGGGTCTTTCATCTTTACTACATGCCTCAGAGGCAAGCTTATTGCCTACAGCTCTTGAGGTTCATAGAAATGTATAAACCTGGATGTCTTCTACCAATTCTGATTAGTCTCCTCCCTTGAACTATTAATTTGGATCCCTTGTAATAAAGCTGCTAGCTCGATTTACATGGATTATTCTTAAGCATGTATATTCCCCCAAACAACTCCAAACAAGGTTCATTCTCAAGCCAGACCCTTGACTCTAACCTGGAGTCCTCAAGGGACTGACTGCCATACTTGGTGCCTTTCAATCACTCCCACATAACCAGGTACTTGGAGCAAACTCTATAGTTGAGTCTTGTTCACTCCAACTCAATCTGCAAGAAATTATCTTTATAGCTTCCAGCTGTTTTGACTCTTATCTTTGTTTCTTCTTATTGTGTTATGACTTTCAAAGCAATCAGGTGCTACCTATTTTCTCCTTCAAATCCTATATTCTGTGATGGTATAGCTGAGATAAAGATCTAGATTAATGTGCCACCTATCAGAGGCATCAGACAAGTCACTATATAATACTAGATGGAAGTATCCAAAAGTGACAATACAGTTTTGGGCAGGAAATAAAAAGTCCTCTTCCTTTTATGCATGCCCCCAAACCTCAAAGAATACTGGGGACATTACTGTATAAATGGATGCTGTTTAATGTCCAGTGCTTGGTTCTTACATATTTTATCAATGAAGAAAGATGACAGCAGTGAAATCACCAAAGAGAAATTTAATTTGCTTGAACATCAGAGTGGGCTTTTAAAAAACAGGATGAAAGTTTTCAAAGCTATTGCTATTTTTCAGCTTCCCATATTCCTGTGGAAAAATTGCTAGCAAATACTGTGTCAAAAGGTTATTCAACTTTTTAGAAGATGCTTGTTTAAAAATTCTTATTTCTCTCCATCGCTATGGATTCCACAATCTTAAAACTTTTTGTGTCTGAAATAAATTTGAGTATAAAGGAATGGCTTTCTAGGTTAACTAAGTCAAATATATTCAGAAAGGGCCATTGAAATACCAAGGATTTTTCCTCCTCATTTTTTCTTGTTTTTGATAATTAGTAGAACAAATAATGTTTATAATAAATCCAGAGGCTTTTCATTGTTGACTAATAGCCCACTAAAAATGTAAGTTTATTATTATAAACTATAAATGTCCAGATATCTGTACACATTTAATAAAAAATGGTTCATCCCTTTCAAATGCCAAGAACTTTTTTGTATTTCCTTCAATACCGGTTGTTCATGTTACTTACCTCACAAACTTAACTATATTTCATTCAGTCCTATTAAGACTCTATCAATTCTGTAACAATATGTACTATAAATTTTGTGATTGTAGGATTTTATTACATTGTATCATATATAATTACACTTTTCCAGCTACAAAGTAATGTTTTAGTGAATCACACCATTGACTTCTATGAAATAATCAAACTACTTAGATAAGCATTTGGAACTTTAATTCACAGAGTGCTGCTAGCACTGAAATATATTTTTTGTATAATGCAACTCTCAACTAAGTGATGTGGTCAATATCAGCTGTTTAATTCAATAAAATGACCATTATATCTTTTCTTACATGATGCTGCATAATCAGTTGTTCTCATCTGTTCTTTATTGAGTTGTTTTAGATACATGTAAATACAGTGAGAGATTTTATTTTGAAGACATTATCAGTGTGATAATATTTTTCTGTAACAATCACTATTACCTGCATTATCTTACAGGAATAATCCTTTAAAACTGTAAAATATCTATCCAAAGAAAATAAAAACACTAGTTCAAAAAGAGCCCTGGGTGGTGTAGCTCAGTGGATTGAGTGCAGGCTGTGAACCAAAGGGTCACTGGTTCAATTCCCAGTCAGGGCATGTGCCTGGGTTGCAGGCCAGATCCCTAGTGAGACACTAGGGACTCACTTAGTTAGACACGTGAGACACAAGCACACACTGATGTTTCTCTCCCTCTCTTTCTCTTTTCTTTCACCTCTCTCTAAAAATAAATAAAACCTTTTTAAGAAGATATATGTACCCCCTATGTTCATTAAAGCATTATTTACTATAGCCAAGATATGTAAGCAGCCTAAGTATCCATTGATAAATGAATATATAAATGAAATATTACTCAGCCTTGAAAAAGGATAAAATCTTATCATTTGTAACAAACATGGATGGACCTAGAAGGTATTATGCTAAGTGGCATAAATCAGACTGTAAAAGACAAATACTATGTGATTCCACCTATATGTGGAATCTAAAAGCCAAAGTAAATGAACAAACAAAACCAACGGAAACAGACTCAGAGCTATAGAAAACAAACTGATGGCTGCCAGAGGAAAGGGAGGAGGGAGGATGACTAAAAAAAGTGAAGGGGAATAAGAGGTACCAACCTCCAGTTACAAAATAAGTAAGTCACAGGGAAATGTAATGAACCACATAGAGAATATAGTCAATAATATTATTGTAACTTTGTAATATGACAATGGTTACTAAATTTATTGCAGTGATTATTTCATAAGGTATATAAAAGTAAATATTGAATAACTATGTTTTATACCTGGAATTCACATAATACAGTATGTCAACTATATTTTAATTTAAATTTTAATAACTGCATGATATCTGAATGCAATAAAAATAAAACTTTTGAGATAGTTTTGTATAGTGAGCAAAAATTAGCTGGAACTATGTTATTTGAATGCAACTGCCCTGAAATTAATCACCAGCAATTTAGTTGTAAATAAAGCCAAGTGCTGAAAAAGGCTTTCTTTGCAAAAATCATCATTTATCTTGGTCTTTGCACCAGTTTATACTTTCTGACTTTTAACATATTTTCAATGGGCTTCTTCCCAAGCCACATTAATGGTATTTTTTCTTGCTAGTGCTCATCTTTCTTATTAACATTTCTTACTCCTTCTTCATACCACATAGACTTATTCTACTTGAAGTCAGTGTGTGACTTCTGACACAGTACGATATTTTTTTTTTCCATTTGAAATACTTTCCTTCTTTGACACCTGGAACACACATTTATTTTCCACCCACATCATACCTCTCCTTTTCATTCTCCTTTAATGTTGCTGTATGTTATCTATTGCTGCATACCATTATGACAGATGTAGTGACTTAAAACAACACATTTATTATTTATCTCACAGTTTCTGTGGATCAGGTGTCTCAGCGCAGCTTAGCTGGGTTGTGTACTTCAGGGTTTCAAAAGGATCAGTCAAGGTGCTGGCTGGGTCTGTTGTCTCAGCTGAGACTGGACTAGAGAAGAACTGGCTTCCAAGCTCACACTATAGTTGACAAAATTCCGTTCCCTACAGGGTGAGAAACTGACAGGCACCTGGTCTCCCCCAAAATGAACACTTCCTTTAAAACCAGGCAAGGAGGGAGTCTCTTAGCAAATGGTGAATTCCAATCTTATGTAACAATCTTATGGAATATTATCACATAAATTCAGTTGCTTTGTTTAGAAGTCATAGGTCCTGCCCATATTCAAGAGGAGAGTAATGCACATAGGCATAGATAGAAGGAGTAGGCATTACGAAAGCCACCATGGTGGTCTTTTCGTCTACTATCCCTGGTTCCCCAGGACTTTGTTTTGACCTTTTATTTTTATAGCCAACATCAGACTAAAACAGCAGCTGCCTATTGGATATCTCATGAATGCTTCAAATCAAACATATCCTCAATCAGTTCCTTCATTTTTCAACCTCTTTCTCCTCTTCCAAAACTGGTCTTTATTTTTTTTTTGCCTTAAATATTTCAGAGAATGACATCAGCAGCTACTCAGTTAAATGAAACTGGAGTCATCTCTGTCTCTTTTCTCCATGTCTGACATGTTTCTAACTCCAGGGCTTATGTCTTCCATGAATTTCTTCAATATCTTGGTAATATGAAATTCTTACTACATGCTGATAGTATGATTGTATATTCAGAGTGTCCCACAAAAACAATTGAAAAATACTATAAAAATAAGTGAATTCAGTAATGTAGATGGGTAATGTATTTACATGCAGATATCAATAGATTTTCTATATACCAATGATAAACAGTTGGAAGATATAATGAAAGAATGTATCCCTTTTATTTTATTGGAAATTAAATTTATTTGCAAGCCAAAAATACATTGAAACAAAAATCAACACTAAATTTAAATACAATGTAGGATTTATACAAAGAAAATTATAAAACTCTATTGGAAAACTAATTAATCATTTAACAAAGGAAAGCCTGTTTTCTTTGATATGAAAGGTCTACACAAAAAGGTATCAATTTTTCCCTAGGTAATTTAAAATTTTCACAGAATCTAAGTTAAACATATTAAATGGTTTTTGTTGAAAATTTGATCCTTATGTTCATTTGTTAAAATGTAAATTGTAAAATAGACAGGAAAAATATAAAAAATAAAATCAAAGAGGAGATAAGTTAAAACAACTAAATAATTACAATGGTGTGGTACTAGTACAGACAACTTAATTTAATATGTGATAAAGTTGGGATTTCTGATCAGTGAAGAGATTACTGACTATTCAGTAAATCAAGACTATTCAATTAGATCATTAAATACAAAAAATTTCCATATCCCATGCCATACACAAGGATAATTCTCAAATATATCAAAGGCCTAAATATAAAAAATAAAACTATAACAGAACTAGAATTAAACATTGGAGCATCCTTAGCAAGCCTTGGAATTGGGGAGGCCTACTTAAACATGACCATGCTTTACAGGAACACTGAACATTTTAAAGGAAAGATTGATAATTGAAGCAGAAATTATTTTCAAAATAAATATGATATGGACATCACAAGCAAAGTCAAAAGAAAACCAACAAGTGATAATGAAAACAACACTGATATGCCACTTTTTTCCTGAACAGACTGGCAAAAATCCAAAATTTGATAACAAACTCCATTAACAAGACTGGCCATATGAAACATCCTTATATACTGTGGGTAGAGTATATATTGGAACAGACCTAATATTGGATATTTGGCAATATTATAATAGTCCCAAATAGTTTTTATGATTACACCCCAACCCCTTATATTAGTAAACAAAGTATGGCAGGATGTGAGTTTACTTTACCTCATTTGTATCCTCTCCTTTCACTTCCTTTAAGAGAAATTTTCATCTCATCCTTTCTTTACAGATGCTATTATGTCTAAAGTGAAATTCTTTCCTCAAATCCCTTACCTTTTGCCTAAATCCTATTCACCCTAATCTCCAGGCAAGAGAAAACTTCTACAGGAATCCTGCCTTGTTGCCCTCTCCCAGGTCCCCTCTCTTGTTCCCTCCCTGATTATACTCTCACTGCAGTCTTCCACATCCTATTACATGGATCAGGAGTCAAAGAATTTCCTAGATTCTCCCTCAAAGAATTTACTAGACTCTTCTGTAAATATTAAATTTTCTGTCCCCAAATCCAAGTACATTACATGATGCAGAATGGAAAGTGGATGTCATCTTAATTCATGAACTAATGAACACTGTTTTTTTGACCACCAAATGGCCCACATTGTGACATTAATTTACAGTGATCCCTCACCTATCGTGGGAGTTATGTTCCAGAGACACCCCCATGATAGGTGAAAGTCCACGAAGTAGCGGTGTTATATTTATTTTATTATTTATATATATGTTAAGGATTTATAAACCCTTCCCACACTCCTATAAACCTTTCCCACTCTCTTATTAACCTTTCCCACACTCTTATAAACACTTTATATGCCCTTAAACACTTTCTACCCTCTTAAACCTACAAAATTTTAACAATACATAAAATTCTGTATGAGCAGTCACCAGTGAAGTATACAGTTGTCCCTCACTATGTCATGGTTTTTACTTATTTATTGAGTTTTTGAGGGTGGCACTAATTCATAAAATTATACAGGTATCAAGTGTAGAATGAAAAGATGCTCAGCATCGCTAACCATTAGAGAGATGCAAATTAAAACTACAATGAGATACCACTTCACACTGGTGAGAATGGCTATCATAAACAAATCAACAAACAACAAGTGTTAGAGAGGCTGTGGAGAAAAGGGGACCATAGTACACTGTTGGTGGGAATGCAGACTGGTGTAGCCACTGTGGAAAACAGTATGGAATTTCCTCAGAAAACTAAAAATGGAACTGCCTTTTGACTTGGCAATGCCACTGTTGGGATTATACCATAAGAATCCTGAAACACCAATCCAGAAGAATCTATGCACCCCAATGTTCATAGCACCACAATTTACAATAGTCAAGTGCTGGAAGCAACCTAAGTGCCCATCAGTAAATGAGTGGCTCAAAAAAACAGTGGTACAATTTACACAATGGAATTCTATGCAGCAGAACGAAGGAGCTCCTACCATTTGTGACAGCATGGATGGAACTGGAGAGCATTATGCTAAGTGAAATAAGCCAGGTGGTAAAGGACAGATACCATATGATCTCACCTTTAAGTGGAACCTAGTCAACAAAACAAACAAGCAAGGAAAATATAACCAGAGAAATTGATATTAAGAACAATCTGACAGTAACCAGAGGGGAGGTGGGAGGAGATAATAGGGGGGAGGGAGGAAGGGTTTTCAGGAACAACTATAAAGGACACATGGACAAAACCAAGGGTGGAATGAGGGGAGGTAGATGGGGATGGCTGGGGTGGGGGGAATGGTGTGGGGTAAATGCAGACAACTGTTCTTGAACAACAATAAAATATTTTTTAAAAGTGTAAAACTCAATAAAATATAACCTGTACACTGCAAATTGCACCTATTATCCCAAGCAAACTCTTTTTCCATTCCACTTTCCCTTTTCCTACTTCCACCTTCCCTCAATGTCCTTTCCCTCTGGTTATCACCACACAGTTGCCAGTATCTATATGAGATTATATGGATATAGATAGATATAGATATAGATGATATAGATATAGATAGATATAGATGTATTTGAGATCATATGGTTTTTGCCTTTCTCTGAATGACTTATTTCACCTAGCAGAATAATCTCTAGGACCATCCATGCTGTTGCAAAGGGTAAGGTTCCTTTTTCATAGCCAAGTAGTATTCCATTGTGTAAATGTACCACAGCTTCTTCATCCACTCATCTACTGATGGGCACTTGGGCTGTTTCTATTCTTGGCTATTGTGAACAATTCTGCAATGAACATAAGGGTACACACTGATATATTCTTTTGAATTAGTGATTTGAGTTTCTTCAGCTATATTCCCAGAAGTGGGATCACTGGGTCAAAAGGGAGTTTGATTTTTAATATTTTGAGAAAACTGTATACTGCTGTCCACAGTGGTTGCACCAGTCTGCATTCCCACTAACAGTGCACAAGGGTTCCCTTTTCTCCACATGCTCACCAGCACTTGTTGTTTGTTGATTTATTGATGATAGCCATTCTGTCAAGCAAAAGGTGATATCTCATTGTGGTTTTAATTTGGATCTGTCTGATGATTAGTGACATTATGACATTCATATATCTAGTGGTCATCTGTATGTCCTCTTTGGCAAGTAAATAAACATGGTAAGTTACATAAACAAAATGAAAGGGGAAAATCACATGATCATATCAATAGATGCAGTAAAAGCATTTGATAAAATCCAGCACCCATTTATGACTAAAACACTCAGCAAAGTGGAAGTAGAGGGAGCATACCTCAACATAATAAAAGCCGTATACAAGAAACCTACAGCCAACATCATATTCAATAGGCAAAAACTAAAAGCATTTCCCTTAAGATCAGGAACAAAACAGATTTGTCTGCTTTCACCACTCTTAGTGAATATAGTACTGGAAATCCTAGCCAAAGTAATCAGAAAAGAAGAAATAAAAGGCATCCAAATTTGAAAGAAGGAAGAAAAATTGTCATTATTTGCAGATGACATGATATTGTGCATAGAAACCCCTAAAGACTCTTCCAAAAGAATACTAAATCTAATAACTGAATTTAGCAAAGTAGCAGGATACAAAATTAATATTCAGAAATCAGTGGCATTTTATATACCAATAATGAATTATCAGAAAAAAAATTAAGAAAACATTCCCATTTACTACTACAACAAAAAAAAAATAAGGTACCTAGGAATAAATTTAACTATGAAGGTAAAAGACCTGTACTCAGAAAATTATAGAATTCTGAAGAAAGAAACTGGGAAAATGAATAAGTGGAAGTGTATACCATGTTCACAGACTGGAAGAATTAATGGCATTAAAAATTCCATACTACCCAAAGTAATCTATAGATTCAGTGCAATTCCTATTGAAATACCAATGGTATATCTGACAAATCTAGAACAAATATTGCAAAACTTTACATGGAACCAAAAGGGGCCCCAAATAACCTCAGCAATCTTGAGAAAGAAAAACAAAAGTTGGAGGTATCACATTACCTGACATCAAATGATACTACAAGGCCATTGTAATCAAAACAATCTGGTACTGACACAAGAACAAACACATAGATCAATGGAACAGAATCGAGAGCCCGGAAATAAAGCCAAATCTCTATCATCAATTGATATTTGACAAAGGGGGCGGTAGCATAAAATGGAGTAAAAATAGCCTCTTTAACAAATGGCTTTGGGAAAACTGGACAGATACATGCAAAAAAAAATGAAACTAGACCACTAACTTATACCATATACAATAATAAACTCAATACAGATTAAAAATGTAAGTTGTGAAACCATAAAATTCCTAGAAGAAAATATAGGCAGTAAAATTTTAGACCTTACTCATAGTAATATTTTTTGCAGCTATATCTCCTCTGGCAAGGGAGAGAAAGGAAAAAATGAACAAATGACACTACATCAACCTAAAAAGTTTTTGCACAGCAAAGGAAACCATCAACAAAATAAAAAGGGAATCTACTGAATGGGAGACTGTATTTGTCAATGATATGTCTGATAAGGGTTAATTTCCAAAATATATAAAGAACTTATACTACTCAACACCAAGAAGACAAATAATCCCACTTAAAAATGGGCCACATAATAACCTAAAACATCCATATTATCAACACAAACTTTTGAGCAGCATCATAGAAAACAATTCATCTTCTTATATTCTTTTAGCCATGACCATGCAGTCAGATTGTAGTCATAATTTTCCATGACTTCAAGGAATAACCCTATAAATATCTGACAGTAGCATTTACATTTAAAATGTGATCAGCCATCAGGACCACTAGGAAAAAGACTGTAATCAGACAAAATTAAATTTGTTGACTACTGCAGTGAACAAGGATACTACAGAGAAATGTTCTTCCAGAGCATGGAGTCATCATTTTTGAGAGTGAGGTTCCTGCTGAAGGCTTCTGAGGGGATCAGTTCTGGATTTGATATTGTTCCTGATGTGGGATTAGAGGAAGGGTGATTAACTATGGATGCCCTGCTGTGATAAAGGAGTAATGCCTTAGCAATATGGCATTCCCAGTAACTGATGAGAATAGCAGAGCAAATCTGGGCCATCACTGATAAGGAATCACTCAAAGAGGGAGCCATTACAATATTTTAGAGTTATTGTATGACCTTAGGAAAAACGATGATTTGTATAAACTTAGCACCTGGCTTTGCCTGCATCTGTCCTCCTGAATTGATTTACTATAGGACTGTTCTTTTTTCAATCTGATATGGCTTTTACTTTTCAGTGTTGGACATGTTTATTTATCTTTCCACAGTTCGTGATTTATGATAGTCAATTACATTTTCTATACCTCATTTACATCATGTGCAAAATTTGATATTTGCCTCAAAGAAATAGTTTTTTTAGATTTAAAAATTAAATAATCTAAATATTTACCTGCATATTATAATGTCTCAATATAATAGTTATTAAATAAATCATAGCCATTATTATTATATTTCAAAACAGCTAGCACTAAAAATCAGATTGTAATTGGATTCATTGTTGTTTCCCAAAGACAGATATTTTATTAGAGCCAAAAAAATCTCTGTGACTGAATTTGAAGGGGTAAAAGATTTGTTAGGATCAGCAACCAAGTAGAATATAACTTTGAATGTCACAACAAAATTTTCAAATTCAGTCTATGAGATCGTTAGAAAATAGGAAGCAATGTGCACTCAGAGAAGTTTTAAAGGCCATTCCAGCTTGCCTGAGTGATATAACTATTACATTTTTGTCAAATTTGGCACCATCCACCTGTCTCATATCAGAGCATTATCTGAAATGAGCAGGCATTTCCAAAGTGCCAACTTGTCAAATATTTCAATCCTTTTAACAAAACTGTTTTATTTACAACCAAACTACATCTGTATCTTTGGAATAAGGCCCATTACTGTTCCCATATAAATATATATTCATATTTTAAAAATGTTTTATAGTAAAAGGAAAAAAGAGAGAATGTCTCCAAAGAAAATAACTTTAATTGTCCCCAGTCTTGATTACACTTTGTAGTATTCTCTCTGAATATGCCACATTTTTGTCTCTCCACATTAATAAATAAAATAATCATTTTACAATTCAGAAGCCTAGACTTCAGGCAGTCCACAGTGCTTGTTAACTGTTAGCTCTCTCTTTGACATATTTCATTTCTTTTCAAGAAATCAGACTTACAATAGGAAATATAAGTTTCCCTAGAAAATGTATGATTTTTTGGGTCCAAGTCAACTTAAAAAATTTACCAAGTTCTGATTCTTTTAAATGGATGAAATCCATGGTGCAAAGTGTGACTTTGCACTCTCACCCCAAAGGGGTTTACAAAGGAATTAGCTCTTATGAGCTAACTTTGTTTTATCTAACCTGTAGCTTCCATTCAGCCTTCTTCCTGTTCTGTTATAGTCAAACAACTACTCAAACTATTTATTTGTAGTGATAATAGAATTATAGACTATTTTATCAGTTAAAGAGACAGATCAGTGACCTGTGAAATGTGATCAGAATTTAGAGCATAAAGTCATGTGCTTTAAAAATCCTACTCCAGAAGAAATGTAAAGGTCATAGGGTCTCATAGAATTTAAATCGCTGCTTTGTTGTCTAATTCACGCTTAAATAACAAGTCAATCATTTAGGGTTATGTTAGCAGACAATCAAAAAATTGTCTCTGTGAATTCTGATTTCAATGAAATGTGGCCAACCCTCTACATATTAGCCCATGTGATAGTGGGAAAAAGGGTAAATAGAAAAACCTTTCAACTACCAGGGAGAGGCTAAGGAGGGCAGTTATTCAATAGTGATTTCTTAGTGTCCTTGCTTCTACTCAAAGGGGAATCTGTTTTCAGCCTGGACCCAAATCTGGAAGAGATTATATTTTCTGACTCCAGGAGATTGAAATGACCCTCTCAACCCAGAGCAGAACATAGCACGAAGATATGAAGTACTTAAGTAGCAAGTGCCTGAGCTGCACAGAAGGCAAGCATTCTGGGGTTAGTAGGAAGAGCAGCCAGGGAGCAGATTTAAGAAAATTTTTAACAGGACAAAAACCTCCTTAGTAATACCACACTTAAAGAAAAATTTGAGCAAGTATACAAGGAAATATCAAAATATTTCCATAGATAAAAGCCCTCTAATAACAAAGTAATGATATGCAGAACACAGATGTGGGGCAAGAGAAAGAGGGTAGGGAAGAGATAATTTCAGTCTGGCCTACAAAAGACACTATTGTTTTCATTGCACTAGTCAGAGTCTTCCATCATTTCTTTCAAGAGAGAAGTAATACTAGAAAAGTAATATCTGAGTACACACACAAACACATACACACACAAATTGAATATATATGTATAATATGATATATTTAAATAGTATCAGAGATACACACAGACATGAAAGTAATACACTATATAATATATAATATATAATGCATAATGCATAATGCATGATATATAATGCATTATTGTATAAAGTGATATACATTTAATGTATATAATGTATATTACATTTGGGTTTTATGTGTACATGCCATACTATGTGTATAGTATGTGTGTATATATGTGTATAACACATATATGTTATATATATACATATACACTCTGGAAATATATATTCATATACATGTAAATAAAATTTTGGAGTATGGGTTCAAATTCTCAATTTAAATGATTGTTATTGTTATAAAGTTTCAGTTCTAAAATCACTTTTGGTTTTTAGTTAGAGGGATGGAAACAGCAATTAATGGCTCTCTAGGGACATATTGAATGCTACTAAAATATTCTTAATGTGAGCGTACATTATATGAAATATACAACAGCAAATTTTGTAAGCACAGCTGTATCTACCTGTCAGGTTTGGCCTGATTAAGTGATTATTTAAAAGTATGTATTAAGTCAAAATTTTATTTCAAAAATTATATAGAAAATTGAATTAAATAAGTACCTAATTTTTTAACTAATTAGACAGTTGACTTTGAGTAATTCACATAAGTTCTCTTTGCCTCCATTCCTTTATTTTTAAGATAGGGATTAAATTCATACAGAATGTATTAAGAACAACTTATGACACATTATTCAAAATAATGAAAATAACTGTTCTCACAATGTTTTGCTTTGGTCAAATTGCATAACAAAATTTCAAATTATTAAAATATTTGTAATATTTTATAGCATTAAGGAAAGATATTTTCTGTCATTATTCTAACTTCTATGTAACATAGTCATATCACTACCATAATAAAATACCTCAATATTCTGGGAAGTGGCATACTCTCTTTTGTCTTTCTACCAGCTCTTTCCTTGGCTTAGTATATTCTTTCCTCCACTTTTAGCCTGGCTATCACTTACTATTTAGTTTTTGGTTTAAAACTACTTCTCCAAAGGAAGCTTTCTCTGACCTCCTAAGCTAAATGTTCCCATGTGACTGAGTTCACAACAGAGACAGCAGATACATGGCATCCAGGAGTCACTCATTAGACCACCCTTCTCCTCTTCCAACCACTGATTAGGTGTGAACTTCCAAGGTGGCATTGGAAGGAACTCACTAAATACACAGAGGCTTCATGCACCTAGGTCCACAAATCACTGCCTGGAGCACAGTAATCCCTCTACTATCCCACTACCCCTTGGGCTTATATGGACAGGAAAGAAACTTCTAATACATTCAGCTACTGGGATTTGAGAGTTCATCTTCTATATCAGTTAGTGTTACCTAACCAATACAGTATCCAGCCCCTATCCTGCCAGATTGTAGGCTCTTTATTTATCTATAGTCCTATTATAGTCTATTAACTCAATTGAATCTCAGGGTCTAACATGGAACGTAACATACTTGTTACAAAGTTTTTTAATAAAATAAATGGCCCTGGCCAGGGGGTTCCATTGGTTGGAGATTCATCCTGTACATCAAAAAGGTTGCGGGTTCAAAGATGGTGGCACGGTAAGAGGATACACATCCCACTTCCCCCGTCACACAGGTGTTAAACCGGGATATTTTTCAATGCAGCACAGCAAACGGACACCAGAAACACAGCATATTTGAAAACAGATGATCAAAAATTGCAGTGGACATTGAAAAACCGGACGGTAAGGAGAGTACTCCGGTGGTGCGGAGACCGGGGCAGGGGCTGAGAAACTGGGCCAGGGCTGGCAGTAAGACTCTAGGGAGGGAGCTGGAGCAACCGCTCCCTGAACAGCCAAGCAGGGAATTGGCAGCACCGGGATAAACCTGGTTGCTTGAAATCTCACAGAGAGGAGTTAAGATCTCATAGCCCTGGGAGGACTGAGTATTGGAGCGCACACTTTTGTCTGTGCCCACGCGACACTGTAAACAGCTGCATGGGTATCATCGCACCAGCGCACCCAGAGAGACCCGGCGCACAGTCGTTGGGCACAGCTAAGGTCTCTCAGCCCAGCACAGGCACTCGGGGCCAGCAGGGAACAGCAATACAGTCTCCTGGTGCCATCATGCTATCGCGCCATCACGCCATCGGAGGCCAGAGTGGGTTGCTGGGAGATCTTAGACATTGGTGTGCAATCTGCATAGGGGTCAAGCCGTGTTCGTGGGCCAGTTGGCACCTGTGCAAGGAAGACTCGGGGAACATTGGGGCTTGCGGGCGCACAACCACAGTTGGAGCCTGGGACCCTGTGCTGAGAATCTTGGGATAGCTCTGAGGACAGTGGGCCAGAGAAAACTGAGAGCTGAACAAGGAAAAAAACAATACATTCACCCCTCAGCCACTGCAGTCATCAAGGCCAGAAAAACCAGCTTGGTGAGATTGATAACAGCAAGAATTAGCGGTTTTGGTGTTTTTCGGTTTTTCTATTTTTTTGTGTGTGTTTTTTTTCTTTTTCTCTTTTTCATTATTTTTATCGTTTTTACCCCTCAACTCCTTTTGGCTTCTCAATACTTCTTTCTTGTTTTACTCCTTCTTCCTTTCTTTCCAAGCTTACATCTCCTTCCTGCCTTTTTTTCTCTCTTTTTTTTTTCATTCTACTTTTCCTTTCTTTTTTTTTACATTTTAATTTTTGTTCTTATACAGTTTTCTGTTTTCT